>JAGVVM010001683.1:0-50477 GCA_019149425.1 Psidium friedrichsthalianum
CCTTTCTCCCCTTTCTTTTTCTCCTTTTCTCCTCTTCTCCGTCTTCCTCTTCTTCTCCCTTCTCTTCTCCTTTTTCTTCCCCTTTCTCCCCTTCTTTCTTCCCTCTCCTTTCCTTTTTCCTCCCTTTCCTCCTTCCCTTCTCTCCCTTCCCTTTTTCTCCCCTTTTCCTCTGCCTTCCCCCTTCCTCCCTCCGCGCCCTCTGCCGCCTCCCCTCCCCCCCCCTGGCCCCCCCCTCTCCCTTTTCCTCCTTGTTCCCTCTTCTCCTCCCCCCCCCTTTCTCCTTCCCCTCCCTTTTTCTCCTCTTTCTCCCTTTCTCCTCTCCTCTCTCTTCTCTCCCCCTCCTTTTCTCCTCCCCTTCTCTCTTCTTCCTCCCCCTTTCTCCTCCCTCTTTCCCCCTCCCCCTCTTCTCTTTCCCTCCCCTTCTTCCTCTTCTCTTTCCCCTTTTTCTTTTTTCCTTCGTCCCTTTCCTTTTCTCCTTTTTTTTCGCTTTCCCCCCTCTTCGCTCGCTCCCTCCCCCCCCCCTCCTATCTTTCCCCTGCGGGTTGTTTTTTTTTTTTTTTTTTTTCCCGGTCTTTTGATGGCGTTGCTTAAGCCTAAGTTTTCGTTATCCGCTCGGAATTGATTTGCTTTTACCGGTACCTAAAGGAAACAGCGAAGTAAAAATCGCTGTCGCAGGTCAGGTGATTAGCTTCGCGCTTTCATAAAAGCAATTTCAGGGGGATGATTAGAAGTTTGAATCGATGGTGTCAGATTTTTCTGTTAATGCATTTCAAAAGATTATGCTGCTGCTGCTAGTACAAGATATTTCAAGAAGTTAGGGTTCATATGATGGTTGTTGTGGTTAGTTGGAATTTTGGCAATAATGCCCTACGGCGCTTTTTGGTTTTGAGATTGTCTCACTGAAAGCAAAGGATCAGATATTCTTCGGTGTGAGCTAATGACTTGGGAAAAAATTATAACTTGCAGCGTATAACTTGCCAGCGTAAATGAGTGAGCTAATGACTTGTTTTCATAGTTCAGACTAGGAAAACTTTAAGGGTCATTGTGAACTGGAGAAATTTGCTGGATGGAAATAAGATCTGGAGCATCGAGAAGAATGTTACAGGAAGGCTGCTTGATCTAAGTAAATTAACTTAAATCACTGGCACTCATTATGCAGCAGTGATTCTCTGACAAATTGAAGATTTATGCTTCTATCTAATAGTAGGTACTTTGGTTAGGTCTCTCTTTTAGTTTGGTTTGTTATGTCCACTTCGGATGGAGTTTCTAATGGCAGATGATGAGAGGGTCGACTGCCCACCAAGTAAGCAAACTAAGACTTGATTGCACAAATCAAGTAAATCAGAGCGATTGCTAAAAGAAATGTCTGAGGACCCAATTGCCAATAATCAAACGAGTTAGGGGACCCAAAAAGTGAACTTAACCCTTGAGTTTTTGCATATGGGTCTCAACTTTTTGCCTTATTTGCTTAGTATCTGGTAGGGAGTGTAACCTTCACTCTATAATTTGCAACAGAATTAATCCACTGTGGATACAACAAACAGTTGTTTGAGATGCTTTTTGAAACTTATTAGAATAGCCTCTTTGTTGGCTTTGATAAATTGGTATAAGATAAGGAGGATGGAAGATTTTAGTGTCATGAGAAAAAGAACAAAGAAAAAATGCAATTCCTCCTAAGGTCCACTAACATCATATGTTTGTTAGTGAGCCATTTTTGAGTTTTTGTAGGATAAATGTCTGGTTATTGCTGCCAGAGCAGATTTTAATGAGTGTAAAGGTTTATGCAGTTGTGTCAGAGCTCAAGTTGCCATTGTTGAAAAAGCAAGCACTGCAGACGCACAAAATGTAGATTCCCCTGTAGTAGTTGTGCCTGGAGCATCTCGAGGTATTGGTAGAGCAATTGCTCTTTCATTGGAAAAGCAGGCTGCAAGGTTCAGAAATACTTTCACTTCTTATCTGTCTTTATCTAAAAACTCCCGTGAGAATTCCTTTGCCCATATCATTCCATTGCCTATTATCATTCTGAATGGTCTTCTTGTACTCAAACTTATTGCAGGTACTGGTCAATTACGCTAGGTCATCTCAGGAGGCTGAGGAAGTTTCAAAGGAGGTAAATCTATGCCTACTGATTCTTGTTCTGGTGGTTTTGGTTTTGTGGACTGTTCCTGAAGTTCATGGAATATCAAAGGGAAACTTACTATCTGCTCAAAGTAAAATAATTGGATTCGATATTGCAACCGATTGGTGACTTGGTTGAGCAAGCTACGTCATCTTTTTGGTTCTGAAGGCTATATTGATCTGCCTCTAACTTGCATTTGCATTTCTAGATAGAAGCGTGTGGTGGTCAAGCTCCTTACATTTGGAGGAGGGGGGGGATGGTTTCAAAGAAGCCGATGGGAAGCTATGATCAAAACTGTAAGCCAAGATTCTTGTTTTGTTTCTTCTTTGTTTTCTTTTGGTGAGGTGGGTGCTATCTTTGCTAATTTTGATGATTATTGATGATTCTTTGTGCTGCAGTTGTTCATGTGCAGGCTGTTGATGCATGGGGAACCGATTGATGTTTAATAAAACAACTGCAGGTGAATGGTAGCTGTCAATATGGAAATTATTGATCTATATGTTACTGCAATGCGGTCTTACAATGCACAATGCATCATGCTTTCAGGAATTACTCGGGATGGCTGTTAACGAGAATGAAGAAAATCTCAGTGGCAGATGTATCGATCTAATCTTACTGGTGTATTCTTGTGCACCAGGTATGTGTTCCAATTTTCTTTTTAAATTGAAGAAAAAAAGTTCACGGCTCCTCTAATACAGAACTGAGAACCTGTACTGTATGCAGGCGGCAGTTAAAATCATGATGAAGAAGAAAAAGGTGACATGGCATTACCATCTCTGAATTCTTGTTATGCTGAGATTTAGCATGTTAACTATGCTTAATTCTATGACCCAGTGTTAAACGACAGTAAAGTTGACATACTTCAATGGGGTTATATTTAACCAATCCCATTTAATAATCTGTTATGCAGGGAAGGATAGTCAACATAGCATCAGTTGTTGGTCTGGTTGGTAATGCTGGGCAGGCCAACTACAGTGCTGCTAAAGCAGGGGTATTGGTCTAACGAAAAGTGTTTGCTAAAGAATATGGGGGAGTTTAGCCAGAAACATAAATGTCAGTTTTCCATCTTGTTTACATATAAAATACTTCCATGGGCAGTTCTGTTTGCATCTAATAGGAAATGTTTTAGGTTAATGCTGTGCTCCAGGATTCATTGCATCTGATATGACGGCGAAACTTGGGGACGATGTGGAGAAGAAAATCTTGGAGACAATTCCTTTAGGTGAGATATGCGAAGAGACTGTCTGTTGTGTAAGGTCGACACATTTATTTGTTTAGGCATTTCCTTTAGGTGAGACAATTAGATAGGCTTCATAATAAGTGGCTCTGATTTGCTTTCGGAGTCAATCCAGTTGCCTGCTGGTTAGTGCTGTAAAAAGGACCTGCTTACTTTTTTCAGCCTGATACTGGCCGCTTATCGTACTGGCTAAGGCTTCAGGAGTTCAACAAAGATGATGAACTCTTATAATTGTCTCTGATCATTAATAAAAACAACATGCTAATGAATACGAGGATCCGAGGATCGAAATAGCGTGTGGAATATTTAAGGCTGATAGTGATCATGTCTGTTGCATATGCAGGGAGGTACGGCCGCCAGAAGAAGTAGTGGACTTGTCGAATTCCTGGCCATCAATCCTGCAGCCAGTTACATCACTGGACAGGGTAAAGCCTAATAATTTGCATGTTTTTCTTCGGTGCAAGTTTAAACCGTATGTATGACTTGTTGTAGGAAGCTAAAACATGCATAATCGTATGGCTTTAAATGTTTACGTTGGGTGTGATGGTGTTTGATACTTAACATGTCTTAGGAGTGCCTGATCTAATGCTATATTGTTGCTGTCATCTCTCTTTTACTTTTATGCACATAAGTTCTCAGCTGGATATTTACTGCGCGCCACCCCCCCCCCTCCCCCCTCCCTCTTCTCTTCCATTTGCAGGTGTTCACAATTGATGGAGGAATGGTAATGTAGATCGCTGATATTGCCTTTCGTGTAGTCCAACAAACTTTGAGTTTAAGAATGCCTTGAGGATGCATGAGATTCGCCATGCTGCATACTAACAGCAGCCTCAGTTAGTTTTGGTGATTACGACAAAGACAATAAAAGGATTAACACAGTGCCCCTTTAGAATAGCAGAGAAGAGTGTCACCGAGACGGGAGTTGGCTAGACAACAATACATTTCAGGGTGGAACCGCTCGGAACGCGTGGCTAAAGTGGAGCTTTGCTAATTGCTATGTATTTCCTGTTGTTCTCAGTTTTTATTTTATTTTATTTTAATTTTTCGTTGTCACATCAAAATATAATATTATTTTGCACGGATCTGAAACATCGTTTTACTAAAATTCCAGTTTCACTTTTGTTGTATCCGTTGCCTCTTTGGCTTGCGCTTCATGATGAGACCCCATTTCATCACGGTACGCAAAGTGGCCAAAATCATTGACGACAATGCACCACTCCTTGGAATCTTTTTGCACTATGGTCTGGTCGAATGATCGTTTGAGAGGTAAAACCGTACAGCATGTAATGACCGCGAGTCTTTGATCACCTAGACTGACGAATCTTATCGTTCTTAGGGTACCCAACTAGAGAGGAAAAAAAAAAAAGGGACTTGCCCGGCATGCAGATCCTCTGTGCCTTAATCTTCTGTGGAGTTCCCTTTTTCCAAAAAAATAGTAATTTCAAACTGACAGATTAAGACATGAGGGGACAGATCCTTTATCCCTTTATAATGTGCATTGCAGAGTGTGAAGGTTAATGAAGTCATCTTTACGAAAACGAAGGATGCCAACATTTGGATTGACTGCTTAGGAAACAAAATTGCGCTTCTCAGGTTTAAGGATCGAAAGTGAGTGTTTATTCGCATGCAGATAGACGATGTGGTTAATATTGTGTAAAGGTCGAGGTCTTGTTCGCCCTAAGGTCGTGATTCTAAATATCAATCGTTGGTGGCCAGAAATTTTTTT
Source organism: Psidium friedrichsthalianum (assembly GCA_019149425.1). Lineage (NCBI taxonomy): Eukaryota > Viridiplantae > Streptophyta > Magnoliopsida > Myrtales > Myrtaceae > Psidium > Psidium friedrichsthalianum. The sequence continues at coordinate 5,083 of JAGVVM010001683.1, forward strand.
TCAAAAAAAAAAGGGAAGCAAAGTTAAACGTGTGGGAAATGTTTTGGGTGATATAAAAAATAATGTTTGGTGTGCGCCAGACCAAGGTTATCGTGAGGTTTGATGTAACCTAGGCCTAGGATGAGTGCATCATCAGAATTTCGATGAAGGCCAAAGGAACAGATCGTATCACAGACCTTACCCAAAAAAAAAAACATAGTATCACAGAGTCTAACTAGTGACGTGCATCGTCGCCCGTCTCTGGCCAATAAAACGAAGGGCGCTCTCAACTCTCGGAAACCATTCATCCCCATCCTCGCCACGTCAACTGGGGATGAACAGTGGCGGCTCCTAAAAGGAGTTCTCGCATAGACTCAGTTTTTACTTGATATTAATGACATGCGCTGACGCCATCGGAGTAGGTAAATCCGTTAGTCGCAATTAGGGCCCAAGTTAAGACCCGAAGAGCGAGTAAAACGAGTGAAAGCCAAACAAAGACGAAAAGCATCCCGCCGCCCAAAGATTCGATTCCCCAAATTCCGATCCCACGTTGTCACGCGGCGACGACGACGAAGCCACCTCGCATCCTTCGATCTTCCTTCATTCAGACACAGCCGAAACTTCCACGACACCACAAAAACCACAATCTTCGGCGACAAAACACTCCCGCAGCGTCGAGTCCTACCGCCCATTCCATTTCTTCTTCTTCTTCTTCCTCCTCGTCCTCCCACTTTCTCATTCTCAGGTCAAACGCCTGCAAAACACGCGCGAACACACTCTCTCTTTCTGTCTCTTGTGTTATGGAATTATTAGCAGCAATTTCTCCCTGGGCGACGCTCCAGACCTTCTTCCTCGCATTCCTCCTGGTCTACCTCTTCGGCTACTTCCTCCTCTTCGGCCGCTGGGGCCCGCGGGGCCGCCCCTTCGCCTCCAGCTGCTTCACCCTCCCTCGTCCACGGCACCCCGGCCGCGGTCCACTGCTGTGATCGCCACCCGCGGCTCCCCGCCGTGGCACCGGGCCGCCTACGCCTCCCCGAACACGCCCCTCCATGACACCGTCCTCGAGTTTCAGCATCGCCTACTTCCTCATCGACCTCATCCACTACCTCGTTTCTTCCCCAGCGACGTCCTCTTCATCGTCCACCACCTCGTCACCCTCTTCGTCCTCCTCAGCTGCCGCTACGTCGTAGCCCACGGCGCCCACGCGATCCTCCTCCTTCTCATCCTCGCCGAGGTCACCAGCCCCTGCCAGAACACCTGGAGCCTCGCCAAGACCCGGAAAGCCGAGGCCACCCTTCGCGGGGCGGTTCTTCCGCTTCATGTCCCCGATCTTCTTCTCCTTCTACACGGTGGTGCGAGGCGTGGTCGCCGCCAGGCTACGTATGCGACCTGGTCATGTATTATTCAATGGAGGATGTGGAGGATTCGATACCCAAGTGGGCATGGGTCTCTTGGGTTGTGATCATGGGGAGTGGGATTTTGGTGAGCTTGCTCTGGATACTGAATAAATGGAAAACCTGGTTCCGGGATCAGATTAGCTTCGACGTGCAGAAAAAGGATGGGTAAGAAGGCTGGGAGTCTTGATGTTCTTCTGAGTACATACAAGATTGAATGGGGTTTCGGATGGGATTAATTGGAAATCAAGAAGTGTACATGTACACAAAGCGTCAGGATTGTCGTTAATACTGTCATTAGTTTCTCCAATTGAATTTTACAAAAATTAGACACGGGTTTATACACAAGTCAGTCTCTGGATTGCGAATTTCTTTTAAAGACTGATCTTTGGTGTTCCAGTAAGTAGTCACGGTGCCAAAAGAGCGGCTTGTACATGCTTAAACAGCATTTCCTCTTTGTTTGCAATTGATTAGGTCAATGATTTCTACGTTTTGCACGGTAGCGTTGAGTTGTGATATCTGCTATGATGCAGTTACGATATTCTCATCTAATGGCTTGAAGTATTACACAAATAAGAATGACAAGCACAGCAGTGGCATGGAAGAGTTTAAAACGAACTCGCAGTAATCATAAGGAATTGAAAGGACATTTACTGTTACAAGCTTACATAAGATTAGCATCATCTCTGACATGGGAACCAACCTGGTATGTCTATGCCCACGTCCATCCAATTGCTCTGTCCCTCTTCTTCTGCTATAGCACTGGGTTCCATTTCCAAATTTCCTGATAAACTTCTGCCGCACAAGTTCAAGGAGTTCAGAAAGTCCATGCTTACCGGAAGGGGGTAGTTCAAGCCAGAAATTTACCAAGCTTACACCTGCAGTTTCCTCTTGTACGATCTTTGAGTTGTGTTAAAAGCAACTGTTCTTCTAATGAGAAGATTAAATCCCGATGACAGAAGCACTTGCACTGTCGGGAGTTCCTCGGTAATTGAGCTCCACAAATGTCCCTCCACCTTCGCCCTTTGCTAATCTTCCTGGATTTATGCAAATGCACTTTGCCTGCGGTTCTCCTTCAATTCTTCCACCCAGAGGCACCACCTAAGCGCATTAACATTATCATTTTTACTCCTAAACAACGGATGCATGTAAACTAGTATTCATCTCTCCTAGAATATCAACAATGAAATTTGAAAGGAACAGCTTGTTGAGATCTTCCAGTGAGAAACAGAATATGCGAGGCAAATGCAAGAATAGATCACCTTAACAAAGTACTTCATGTCCGAAGGAAGGATAAGGACATTTGGAACCAAAGAGAAATGAAGAGCTTCTGGAGCAAGTGAAAGATCCAAAGGAATGCCTTCTGCTGGTGGAAATAGAGGATAGAAGCTGCCCAAAAGATTCCACAAGTTATTGATATGCACAACCTACCTAAAATGACATTTTTTGTCTAGGAAAGCTTTTAAGAAAACTTGTCTCCTTTCATTTGGTACCTGCGCTGACTAAGAATATGGTATGCCAGTCTACTCATTCGATCACTTGGTATGCCATTTTTTGGATTTCGTGACATCTCCTCTCCGCTAAGCTGTTTCAGGACGTCCACAGTGCAGCACCCTACCTTGACCTAAAATTTCAAATTGTTTAGGTACAGCCTCTGGTACATATCGTAGAGCATCTAAAACCACAGAACAGGTATCAACCACGATTAAAAACAATCTTGCCATCATTAACAGTTCGGTATTCACCTCATTTGCTTCAAAACTCCCTGGATTTGTAAGACTGGTGATCTGGGATAAAGATGAGAGAATGAACAGAAATTGTCAAGAATCGATCCTCATGTGGTCATATCATAAATGAGCTTCTGAAAATGTACCTGATGCTTGATACCCAAAGGCGAAATATCAAAGCCAGGCTGCACAAACAGGGACAGGTGATTTAAAAGAAACAAATGAAGACGGAAAGCTATAGCCAATCAAAAACTTCAATATTCCCATAATCACCTGAGGGAAAACAAAGTCATGGTTGGCATCCCGTATGGATGGCACAAGAACTACGCGAGCAGCATCACCCAGATACTCCACGTAATCCTGCAACTGAAGGATGAAATGCCAAGGTGAGATTTAAAGAAACAATGCATATTCAAGCTCCATCGGTCCTTTTGCTGAGCAAGTACCTTTCCCATGATTTCCTGGTGAAATATGTCATCAAAGGTCATGTCGATACTTCCTCTTCTAACCTCGGGGTGTTCCGAATCAACAAATGGCCCGAGCTGAAAGAAATTTAGTTCAATCAAAACATGATTTTTCCAATCCTTTTTCCCTGTTGAGGTGGAATATTTTACACATTAACAGTTAACTCACCAGTACAAGCAACTGAGGCATCTTTCTTCTTGCATATGCAAGCAGCTCGGTCAGAGGCTCGAAGAACAAATTGTCTGTCGTAGTAAAGGGACCTGCTGCAATAATCTGTTCAAATAACATAAGCACGATTGATTACCTAAAAATTAAACAGCACTCTTAGCTTGCCAAGTATGTCCATTGTTAAGCAGTTTATGTGACTAATAACTTGAAAGTTCAACTTTTGGGAGTGATCCGTCAGCTTGTCCATGTGGGACGGAGGAAGCTGCAATCTAGCAGAAACAAGTGCTCTTCCTTTGATGAGCAAAAAGGGTTGACTTGAAGGACGAGGGAGTGTGGTAATGCAACTCAAATGCTTGTTCATTCCTGTTGAACAGCATTTTAGTGGAATTGCCTAAAACAGCGCATTCTTCCCTTGCTTTGCACAGTGGAAAACTTTTGACCATGATTGCATCTCACATTGATAGCCTAGAAATTCCATGAGTGATGGCACATCATTATGAATGACAATGCCAAAAGGTATCATCACCATTTGGCATGTAAAAGGCGATGGTTTTGGCGTTTCTGCGATGGTTTTGGCGTTTCTGCCTCCTTTCCACAGGGAGCTATTTTCGCTATCACTATTATCCCATTTGAAGGAGTTTATCAGAGTATTACCCCAACTCTACCCATGACAAGGAAACTATGCACGAAAGAAGTTTTCTCTTAAAACCAAAATAGCTTTCCAAGGTAAGTTTTTAAGCACCTAAGCTAGCAAGATGAGCCAATTCCCTTGCTCTTATAGTAACAAGCATAGTGAGTTCAACACTGCTTTAACAGAAGATGGCATGTGCATGAATTAAAAAGCAGAATCACTTGTTTTTTCTTCCCAATGTGATTAGATAGCTGTGTCCGAGGTCATAATGCAAATTTCAGTACACCAGAACCATATCCTTTATGAGATTCATATACTCAAGTTCTGCCTTTATACTTTCTAGCTCATATCGAATTTGGTCTCCAGTCCCCCCTTTTTTATGACCTTACTTCTACCAGAAAGTCCATATCTTCTTGCGAGAGAAGATTGCATGAAATGTGCTATCAAATCCAATCTATGCAACTCTTATCTTCGAGATTTAACATTTAAGTTGAAGATTTCAGACTTTCTAGCTGCATGATTACAAGTCATTCCAAGTAATTCTTTTCTTTGTTTCACCATGTAGTCTAAAGCACTAGGACTGCGGATATGGTAGTGCTTCAGGTGGAGAAATAAAACGCACAAAAAAGGAGATAAAAGAAATACAAGCAGAAGAAATGTCAAATGACACCAGATGATCAAGTTATTGAGATATATATGAAAGACTCCCAATTTACGCACCACAGAGAGTTCTTGGGATGAAGAAGCTGGATCAGGGGACGCAATTTCCTGTTCCAGAGCTTGCTTCTTTGCCGGAGGAGGAACCACATCAGCCAAAGCATTCACAGGGACAGATTCTATTATTTTGGATGCAATTAGACAGTGTCCGCTTGGATTGTTGCCTTCAACTCCCACTATCTGTTAAAAATGAGGAGGCCCTTGGTTTTATTGAATGCACATACACTGAAATAGCATTGCTTACAGATACATTGTTTCTTTCCTTCCTACCTGGCCCGGGAAAATGGAGAACTGGCTCAATCTCTGTAAGTCCAGGCGGACACATTGCCCACTGGAGTGCTCAACACTGTCATGGATATTCAGTGAGAAACAACAATTCATTATGATACCAAAGAGATCACTCAAAGCAGACTTAAACCAATGGAAGGGCATCATAACTGGATTAGGAATGCCCTACATCTTACAGCCCCTTGCAACCATGAGCTTAACAAATCTGAACTACACTACTTCTCTAATTATTCCTTTATTGTAGAAAGGCAGCATTTCTTAACTTCCTGCCAGAGAGAGTACTGATAAGGTACTGCTTCAGATAAGTAGGATAATTCAAACTGCAATACCTGCTTTGCAACAAGATGGACTTATCATTCAAGTGGCCTTCTCCATCGCAACAGATCATACCAACAGAAAATATGCTTTTCTGAGACCAGAGAATACCATCATGCATTGTGAAAAAGAGAGAAAAGAAATCAAGAGAGAGGCAGTAATAGCCTTTATCAACATTTATATGGGCTAGAAAAATCAGGTCACATCAACTGGAAACAGATAAATATGAACCTTTTTTTTCTTAAGAATATAAATGGAAGGAGTGGAAGTTTTCTGGGGAGCGGAGCCAAATCACCTGTGAAGCAAGAGTTGGGTCTACTGGTTCCTCGTAGAGGCCAGAAGCAACAAGAGCACTTTCATATGTTTTAATACGGTTTTCAAGGGCATTAAACTGCATCACAAGAATGGAAATGGTCAGTTTATAGAATGAAGGAGACTTGGGAGTGGTTTCGTGCCATGAAAAAATATTACTAACTCTGTCTTCAGTTCTATCATACATAAATCTGCAACCAGGTTCTAGCTTTGTTCCATTAATCGCCAGGGAACATCTCTTGTGAGGTTGTACTTTCTTGATAAAATCATCTTCTGAACTCTCAATATCGTGTTCTATTTTCCCATTCTCTCCCCCGACTGCTGATTAATGCTGAATCTCACAACAAACTTTTCTGTTCGTTGCCCAAAAGGCGTGATAAGTGTTGATGCTTTCCGAGAAGAATAAGCCTTCCCACTTGTTTGATGCATTGGATCAGACTGCTCTGGAGAGACATCGGATCTATGTGTCGGAGTGCCGATGTCTTCGTCTTTTGGATATTCATCTTCATTATTCAAAATCCTGCATGTAAGGAATGTCACAATTAAGTTTGCATAACAGAGGAAAAGTATTTTGACAATGAGAGCACTATATGAGAGCACCGGGAGCAGCATCCAGCCAAAAAAATGTAATCAACAGAAATTAACTAAGCACAATTTCTCTGATCCTCCTCTGACAAGAAATGAGATGCTGACCCTATATTACCAAAGCCCTTTTAATTCAGAAACCCAAAATGAAATCAGTATTAATCTTCCCCAGGAACTCCCAGTCTCAAAGATTTCCCTTATGCCATTACTTCAACGTAAGATATTGATATTGCTCACAAAAGGTCATCATCAATGAGTCATCGGAAAAAAGATAACAAAAAACCTAAACAAAGCTCACATGTCCACATCTTTGCTCGAGTAAACATGCAAATTCGGCTCCTCCTTGATAACTGCCTCTTTGACCTCATTTTGCAGGTAAAGCAAAAACCCGTCCATTTCAGCATTTTGCACCGTCGGCTCGTTCAGTTGCCTGCCATGTGATTCAAGAGCCACACCGCTTAAGAAATAGAATTCACAAACTTCAACATGAATCAGTATTCGGTAAGATACAGCATGCTCCCCAAGATATTGTAACACTCAAGCTGATAACCGTCGCTAAGATGACGGGTCAATTAAGGTAGCGAAGAAGACAAAGACCCAGCCAACTGAGCTGGAGCTGGAGAAAACAAGCACCCTTATTAGGAAAACAACGGACGATGACAATTAGCTCTGGTCTAATCGATATTTCCCTGTGCCAGCTTTCTATCCCGAAAAAAACCTCAAGCCAAACCGCTTCACTTGCTGGATCCGTTTAATGGCAGTGACAGAGGAAGCGATGGAGATTGACGAGAGTATACCTGTTGAGGTAGTAAGCATCCCAGCTCAATACAAGATCCGACGGACTGAGCTTGTAATTGATGCAGAACGTGAGGCCTGATCAAGCGAGATCGAATCTGTCAGCGCCAGACTTTGAACGCACGTCTCGAATAGATCCCAGCGGTAAACGCGTCGAATCGGAAGTTAAAAAAGTCTTACATTTGCCGAGTACCTCCTCTTCTTCTGCTTCGTCGAGCGTGAAGCCGCTCTCGTTGAACTTCTCTTTGATCTCCTCCTCCATCGCCCTCTCTCTCTCGGTCGCTATCGCTCGCAGTTTCTCTCTCTAGGGTTTACGCAGAGATTTGGCGGGAACGGAGTTGTGGGAGTTCGTATGCGGCGGGAAGGGGCAAGATGAGGGAGTGTCCGATGGCAATTCCCACTATGTCCTTGGAAGAGAGAGAGGATGTCGTTTAGACGTAGCTTAAGACCCAAAAAGGCAAAAATGAACAGAAGAAAATGGCGTCGCCCGGACTCGAACCGGAGACCTTCAGTGTGTTAGACTGACGTGATAACCAACTACACCACGACACCTTATTGAACAACCTTTTAGTTTATCTATATCCCTCATTCAAATCTAGTTTTGCGGCTCGTTTTCCTCATTTCATGCTAGTCCTGCAAAAATATGTACTTTGAGCATGGGAAAGGAGAAAAGGGAAAATGGAGATCCTTCCCGACCATGAGGATACCCGGGGATGTGTTCCTTCAAGCTCTAGAACACCGCGTCTCGATTTTAATCATGCCTCGTTTGCTGCCTCATCTTTGAGAATATGTACATGTAAGTTTAGAAGACGAACGATTTTCCCCTTGTTATCTACTCCGAACATATTACGTGTTGACTAGTCAACTCAATAATTAGAATGGAAACGAGTTTAAGATGTTCTGCCATTTTAGCATGCCCGTTGTAACGAGCAGGAGCCAAGTACGATATCGGATTACGGGTCCAAAATGATTGTGCATGCTAGCTTTTCATTAATAGGTCTTGTTTGTTTGGACATCATAGAGTATTCATAAGCATTAAACACCATAGCAAACTAAGCCATGTACCCGGCAATCTAGCCAGTCGCAACAACTCTCGCAATCAAACGTCGGATGGAGCACAGCAAGATCGGACTCATTTACAATTTTTCGATTGAATCCCTTTGACACCAAATCTAGTCGGACCAAACCGACGTTGTCTTTGGCTCATGCTGGACGTCCACGTTGATTGAATTATATGTACATCGCTTTTGATAGTTCGACAAGTAAACAGTATTGACATCTAAGCTCCGTGTTGCCTAAATTTGTCCACGTCATATTTGCGAGTTGTTTTCACCAGCCACGTCAGTTGGGTCTAGTTGGATTTGGTGTTGGAGGGACTTTATTAGAAAATTTATAAAAGGGAAAAATGAATTAATTAGAAAAATCGAAAGTGGAGAGATTTGATCAGAGAAAACGTGAAAGTGGGGGACGGAAAGCATACTTTATCTTAATTTTTTAAGGATAGCTTTGACTAAGCGAACCAAGTGCATCCCAACCGTTCATTTCGCGAGCGTTTTGGGCAGTAATTTTCTCAAATTGAGGGGGAAAAAAGAAAACGAACCGTTGAAGGAGCACTTTGAAAAGAGGGAAGGACCAGACTAGCAGAGAGAAAGTAGCCGTTACACTCTCGCCACAATATATCTTTCGCTCCATTTGATTGATTACGCTCTAAGCCCTAAAGAAAAGAAAAAAAGAGCAAATCTTCCCAAACATCTCCGCGCAAATCAGCCATTTCGCAGTCCGTTCTTATTCCCCCGCCCTTCCCCCTTCGCCTCGCGGCTCCGCGCTCGTCCCCGAATCTGCTGTTGCGCTGCCCGGTTGGTAGCGTGTTTGATTTCGTCCGCGGTTTTTTGCTGAAAACCGGCCCGATTCGAACAGTCCAGGGGCGAACTCGTTGAGCATGGCTGCGAAAACCGTCGCCAAGGACATCATCACTCTGCGCGGCTCCGCGGCGATCGTCTGCGAGTTCTTCGGTTCGTCGCCGTCCTTGGTTTCAATTTCGAGATCCATTCGTTGTCTTTTGGTGAAATCTTTTTTCTGATCTCGTGGGTTCGCATCTGGTTCTTCGTTTTCAGGTTATGCTGCAAACAGGTAAGAAAATGGACTCTGGCGGTGTGCTTGTGTATGGTCCCTTTTGCTTTGTAGAGTGTAGACCTAATTTGGTTTATCGACCGAGAATTGAGTAAGGAGAAAACATTTTGGGGGTTTGACTTGTCAGTATTCTATACAATCGCGGGGTGTATCCGGAGGAGAGTTTCTCGAAGGTGAAGAAGTACGGGCTTCCGTTGCTGCTTACTCAGGATGAAGGTGTCAAGTCCTTCATTGCCAACTTAAATGCTCAGCTTTCGGGTAAGAAAATATTTAATTTTTGCAAATTTAATAGTTCCCCATTGCTGTTCTGCTTGCTTCCGTAGACAATGCAGAGTTAGGGAACGTGTAAAGATTGATTTTGGCACTCATTGGGCGGCGAAAAGAGGAGTGTTGGACTGTGAGTTTTTGAATGGTTTGACCTCGGGGCTTGATTTGTTCTGTTAATAAAGCGTCTTCTATGCGTCAAACTCACCAGCCAAACACAACAAAGGAGAACTACTGTTTAATTTTACTTGTAATGATGTCTGTTACAATTATCTGATGAGTCAATGTCAAATTTTTGCTCAAAAGAATGGTTGGAAGCTGGTAAACTGCAAAGGGTTGTTCTTGTTATAATGAGCAAGGCCACTGGTGAGGTGTTAGAGAGGTGGAACTTCAGCATCGAGACTGATGGCGAGGTCGTTGAGAAGGGGTAACTTAAATCAAGTTAGCTTTTGCTTTTTTCTCTGTTTACCTTTCGGTTGTTGTCCCTGAGCACGCGGCATTGTTCTGCTTTGATTACAGAGTCTCAAGAGAAAAGAGTGACAAAGAGATCATGAGGGAGATTCAAGCAATTATGCGACAGATTGCTTCGAGCATCACTTACTTGCCATGCCTCGATGAACCCTGTAAGAAGGAAATAAGGCTGACGACCATTCCACTCATAGTTCACATGCTCCTGGGCTTGTTTGATTTAGAAATTTTCTTTCTCGTCTTTGTAGGTGTATTTGATGTGTTAGCTTACACTGATAAGGACGTGGCCGTTCCGTTCACGTGGATCGAGAGCGACCCTAAGTTGATTGCCAATCCACAGATGGTTAAGTTGCATTCTTTTGACACAAAGGTAAGTTGGACGTGAACTTGTGTTCTTTTTCCCTTTTCAAGATGGTGTTGACCCTTCAGCAGCTAGCTATCATAGTTGGTTCTCCAGCCCTTCTGATGTATTATGTCTTTCTGATGTTTTGCAGATACACAAGGTGGACACACTTGTATCATACAAGAACGATGAATGGGATGAGCAGTGATTTCCCTAGTGTCTTAAACTGGATATTGTGAATCTTTTATTCACATTTTGTACGGTTTGAATGGAATGACCCCGAGAAACAATGTCCTAAGTTCCTGTTATATGAATCTACTAGTCGTTTTTGTCGATGCATCCCGGGAAATATGGCAATTGAACTCCTTTGTCTGTCTGCTTTTGACCAAATCACGGCATTCCCGTTCATTGTCAAAAGGAAGAATTCACAAAGGGTACAAAGAAATTTTCAGAGAAAAGCCAAATTTTGGACTTTTTCTCTCGGAGTTGCCAATTATGTCAACAGCATTTCGGTAATCCAAGCAGTTTCGTGTGCCTATAATCCGGACAGTGCAGGAATCAAGAACAAATGGCAATTTGCAAAAGTTTAAATTGGCGCGAAAAAATACTAAAAAGGTTGTGCGAGAGGCATTTATAAGCTTAGGAGCAAAGAGGGAGAAAAAGGTATTTATAATAAGCTTGCAAATATAAGGGACAAGAAAAGTAAAGAAGTGACCCAAGTTAGATGTATCAATAATGAAAATAAAAAATTATTAGCAAGAAATGCAAAAGTGAAGAAAATATGGATGTGTTATTTTAATAAACTTTTTAATGGAAAAAGCGATAAGAGTGAGGTGGATTTGGTAGACACTTCTGATGATTTAAATAGAAGATTTGTGCGTAGAATTAGAGCACATGAACTTAATGAGACATTAAAAAAGATGAAAACTAGTAAAGCTTTGGACCAGAGGTGTCCCTATTAAAGCGTGGAGATGCTTAGAGAATGTGACAATAAGTTAGTTGACTAAATTATTTAACAAGATTATCTAAACTAATAAAATGCATGATGAATGGAGGAAGAGTGATTGTGCCTATCTACAAGAATAATGGGGATATTTAGAACTGTTGCAACTATAAATGCATTAAGCTTATGAGCCATATAATGAAATTATGAGAAAGAGTTATTAAGTATCGTTTGAGAATAGAGACCAAGGTCTCTGTAAATCAATTTGGATTTATACCAGAAAGATTTAACATGGAGGCTATTTTCTTGATATAACAGTTGATGGAAAAATATCGAGAAAAGAAGAAGGACTTACAGATGGTGTTTATTAATTTCGAGAAAGCATATGATAGGGTTCTAAAAAACGTTTTGTGGTGGGTTCTTGAAAAGAAAAAAGTACCCTTATGTATGATAATGTTACTACATGTATGAGGGACTGTAATAGCACATCAAGTTATTTTCCATTCACAATAAGTTTACACCAAAGTTCGACTTTGAGTCATTATCTTTTTGTACTAATTATAGATGAGCTAACAAAAGGTATCTAAAATGTGGTGCCGTGGTGTATTCTATTCATAGATAATATTGTGCTTATTGATGAAACCAAGATTGGGGTTGGCGCTAAATTAGAATTATGAAGAAACGCATTAGAGTCTAAATGATTTACGTTAAGTCGGAGTAAGACGGAATACATGAAATGTGAGTTTACCACAAGAAGAGGAGGAGATCAAGAATCTGTGAATATGCTTGGACATAAGGTACCTAATAAAGATACTTTCAGAGAGATCGATGAGGATGTTAGCCATAAAATCAGAGTAGGTTGGATGAAATGACACAATGCATCTTTGTGTGATCGCAAAATTCTTCTTAAGCTAAAAGAAAAATTTTATAAAACAACAATAAAACCTACAATGCTATATGGAGTTGAATGTTGGCCAGCACAGAAGCAACATGAGCATAAAATAGGGTAGAGAAAATAAGGATATTAAGATAGATGTGTGGTCATATAAGGATAGATAAGATAAGAAATGAAAATATTTGACGAAAAGTTAGAATAGTATCAGTGGCAGAGAAGATAAGAAAACATAGATTGAGATGATTTAGACATATTCTCTATAGATTCATAAATACCCCAGTAAAAACAGAAGTTTATTACTGAGAACATGACACGAAAAAAGAAGAGATCAGTCGAAACTTATTTGGGAAAAGATAGTAAAACAAAATTTAATGAAGTAGAGAATAGACTAACGTGCAGTTTGTCTTAGGATAGAGTAGAGAAAAACCATTCGCACTATAAAAGGAGAATTTTTTATGTTCGAAATTATCCTATTTAGTCCTTTTTTTCCTTTTTTTTTTGTATCCATGCCCTTGCTTTTATTTTTGTATATTTTATGCTTTTCTTTTCGGGTTCATCGACTGCCAACCCCAACTGATTTAGGATAAAAATGATGTTAATGTTGATGATGTTGATGCAGGAATCACGACAAGAAAATAGGGAGTATCAAGTCGCCTCTTTCGAAGATAAAAAAGAAGCGGACATATATACATTTTTTTTTTGAAATGCCTTAGCACCGCGCTAAATTGAAGAAACATCTCGTGCCAAAATGGCTATACACAATTAAATGTCCCAGTACAGCTCCATCATGGACATATAATTACAAAGTTCCCCCACTGGAAGCCTGAAGCCTCATGTCACCCCACGGTATATTCCACCTGGTCGTAGATCATCCATATTATCAATGTTTCTGTACCCGTTAAGCTCCCTCAAGCATGTCCACCCTCTTCGGGCAAGAAAATCACGATAATCATCTTCCGTGTAGAAAATCTTATCTTCTGGATGGACTGAAATGTGCCCTGACTCGTCGTAAAGGCACACTTTTATGGCCAGTCCTGAAAATATAGATCTATGCATAAGCAGTCCATACAGCCAGTATAGTGGTATAGTGACCAAAACAGATGGTGATGCGCCTCATGGCAAAACAATTTCGTAATTTGTGCGACTATGCCCATTCCTTACCTTCATCAAGCTGGAGAATGTAATTTCCCAAAGGCATGTCTCTGTCAAGACTCCGTATTATCTGGTCTTCATCCTCCAACCAAAATGCACGTTTGGTTCTCAGTCTAAAAGCAGATTTGATAGCCTCTTTAATGGAATCAGCAGTGCCATCAATACCAACCCTTCTGGTATAGTCTCCCCACTTGACTGAGATGACCCTCCCACCATATGACTGACTCTCACCTGTTGAACCACAGAGAAAGGGAAAGAAGTACATATCATCAATAAAATGTTGCCAACTCTGAAACATTATCAACTCAAGGTGTTGGGGTGGCTTTTAGCTATTAAGCACACAGATATGAGGTGCAAAGCAAAGATCTTCAGCAGGTAGCATTTGAAATTGGGTACTCATTCGTATGCTTGGGCAGAAGTCCTCAAAGCAGATAACGATCATTTTATCACATTACAGTAGATAAACCAACCATTTCCAGGGGTTTCCCTCCAATTCCAAGGTGGAACTCCATTAGCTGCGACTGCTTCAGCGGTAGTTATGGCCAGAGGATGCCCATCATGATCCAAACGTCTTTCAAGGTTGAGAGTCGGCCTACCACTTGCTGCACGGTGCACATGAAGAAACTTAAATTCCATAGGACCATGGGTCTAATAAACATGAGTAATCATAATTTGAACTGGTAGGTTGAACAGTATAAACTAAAATGGTAAATTTGCACAAGCAGAAGTTCCAACTAACTTTGGGTGGAATGCTTCACCAAAAATTAAATGAAAAGCCACAAAAAAAAAAGCAAACGTGATAAGGTCACCCAGAGAAGGGGGCATGCACTCGGGCCTTATTAGGGATAACTATAGATGCCAAAGGTCCACTTGTAATTTATGCCTCAATAGAAGTCAAGATCAGTCAATAGACATAAATGTCCCAGAAATTGAAGTTTCCATCTATTCCTGTGCTGAAAATGTGAGGTTATGATTTCCATCTCTTTAGCAGGGACAGAAACGACATTTTCTAAGGTCAGATGTGTTTCCTATCAACTCATGGTCCATGAATAGAATCTAAGCACCATGCCCAAAATTCATAATGTGAAACCTGTTCAGACCAAATTTCGAAGTACAATTTTTTAAACAGCAGTTGTTGCGAAACATTATGAAGCAATTCTTATGGTTTCCCATCAATGGATTCAGACACTTGGCCCAACATGGCATTGATCTAAGAAAATATCTTTGCGCTTTAGGTCCTAATTTTTGCAGGGGAGGACATAATAACATCAGGACATCACTTCACTCTTGAAATCTAATCCATTGTCGCAGATAACCAGAGCTAAGTTTTCTGCTAGCATTTTGATAAACAGGGACGCAATATTATGCTCTTTGATTTGCTATATATTAGGGGTCACGGTGATAAGTCTCATTCTTTTTTTTGAGCACCATCTGCCTACACAAATTTAAGAAAACAGAGACGCCACTTTATATTGTCTGCCATCATCAGTTGTAAGAGTTGCCTGATTCTTTTGTCAATCTTGTAATCAGAATTGGCCAACTTCATATTACATAAAAATGAAGGGAACTCCATGTGACAGGACATGAGAACAACTAATTAAGAGTGGATGCTCAGCTGCACAATTGGAGAATCTACAAACCAAGAACCCTTATGGCCATGAAGCCAAAAAGTTATGCACTGAATCATGCAGAATAGGAAAGCAAATAAACCATAATTCATTTCAGCATAAGTGTTTATCTGTGTACTAAGATGAAACCAAGTTTTCTTACCTTCTACAGGTCCGAAAGTCATCCCAGCATCCTCAATGCCTGCATACATAAGTATAATTCAAAATTAACGCACAGAAATCACAAAAGAAGTTCCTCCTTACTTTGCAATCCCAACGCAGTAGGACAAATAAAAGGTGAAGTCCCTAGCAGCCTGACCAGGTAAATGTGAAAAAGATAGTAAGACTAAATAAGGTCCCTCAAATGGAGTCGAGTTCCAGTTCTAAGGGAAATAGTAATTCATTTCTTTAAAGGTTGTATCCATTCAGACAAGGGTGGGGTGCGCAAGAGAATGGACCATAAATTGACGAACCCCACAAGAATCAAAGAAAATACACTGTCATAATCCAGCCTGTCTTCTATATGGAAACTCTGAAAGGTCACATGCTGAACTTAGATTCTACTGGTTTTCTAAAGCACGGGAACATTTACCATGAACAAAACCCAAAGAGATAAAAAAGAAATGGTCAATACATGCCTCAAACTCTTTATGAACAAGTGGATTTAAGAAACTCAATGGTAACTATGATATACATGTAACTTTGTTTAAGATCGTAAAGGGCGAGAGTAGATAGCAATCCAATCACACAGGTACATCGACCAGTTGCATGCCCTCAATCAGACATCAAATGAATAGAATTTTTTAGCCCCCAACGACAACTTCTAAGATTATTTCAATCTGTAAAATATTGATTGAAGTTTCTCCCGACATTGCACTTACTCAAGGCAATATCCACGTGGAACTGAAATGTGGGCCTCGATCTGTTAGCAGACACACAATTCAGCGGATTGAAAAGGAAGTCCTCATCTCTTTCATCATGCATTTGGCCACTTAGATAAAGAGAAATGAATCATAGCTGCAATAAGATGTTCTGGATTCTCATGTTTATCAACGAGCACAATCCAACACGAGGTAAATCAATAGATGGACCACTAAATATGCCTTTAGAATAGCCATGCTTTAGAGATAAAAAGGTATTAATGAGCACAATCCAACACGAGGTAAATCAATAGATGGACCACTAATTATGCCTTTAGAATAGCCATGCTTAGAGATAAAAAGGTATTAAAAGCTCTTTATTCACACTACTGATAACACAAATTGTTGCCCCTTTTTCCTTCATACTAGAAGAACGCTGTACTATTCACATCATCTTTTTTGATGACTGTAAGACACTACGTCTTTTCATAAATTGGCATGTCCTCCAAAGTACTAGTTCTAGAAAAAGAGATAAATTAAAGTATTATCTTTCATCGAACTTGTCTCTTCTATAAGGAAGAAACCCTGGCATGATGAGGATATGGATACTTATATATACAATAAATCCTCACTCGTAAATTGACCCGACCAGTTTCAAGGTATAGACGTGCAGTGGTCTAGGTTCAGACTCGTTTCTTTAATATTTCCTATCCAACTTCGATTGTCTCATTCTTGCCAATCAAACAGAATAGAAAGATTCGTCTCACAAAGTACAATATTTTCTGCATTGCATTATCGAGTTCGTAGAAGAAACAGATTAAATACCAAACCACAATGTCATCAGGTTTTATTTACCCTTGTAAATACAGGGAATAGTCCATGAAATGAAATAGTGAAGCAAACATAATGAAGTGAGTGATTGGATGTGCATTTGCAATTATATGTATACTGCCTATGACTGAACATCCTGAAGTCAAAATTGTTCACTTGGTACAGGTAGAATGTAGTGAGTGAAAAAAAACAGTGTTACGCACATGCATTGCAATTATAGGAAAGAACAAAATTAACTCATCAAAGCTATGGCGACCTTCACCGCCATAAGGAAAGAAAAGGAAACCAACTGGACAAGCCAATAAAGTTGGAATCCATCCCCTTAGTAGGAGCTAGCCAACTCATCAATTTAGGTCCCACAAGCAAACAGTCATCCCCAGCTGGACAACTATCGTACCAAGAAAGTTCACACTTCAAACTCAACTCCAGAAATACTCAATAACTTCTTTACAAATGCCGTACATGAAAGACAATTCCTTATTGCAGCAGTCCCAAAAATCTCATTGAGGGCTGCGAGAACTCATCTTCTGTACACCATCATTCACTACCTACTAATGAACTTGTTATAGACGAAGAAATTTGTTCTTCAGTAGTTTCATAATGATTACAAACTTTCTGCTGACGCCCTGTAGTTCCAACTCTGAAGGCCAACACTTACGCAAAAAATCTTTTCACGTTAGAGAAACGCCATGACAGAGCATAGCTATTGCCTATTTGCAATTCCTATCTCATAGAAGAGGGAAGAGAAAACACAAGCTTAGGGAGCTTAACCAGGCAACTTTTGATCGCAACAATTTAGCTTCGAAATCACATACACCACCAACACAGCACATACGCCCAAATAATTCCTCCCAATTCGACTTTGTTAACGAAATGTAAAACAGTATATTCATACTTGCCTTTGTCAGAGAACTGCATGTAGGAATCGACCTTCAGAGCCGAGGCCGTCGGACTCTTATACTGATCATTCTTGCTCCTCTCCCTCAGAATCTCCTCAATCTCCTTGTAATACGACATCTTGGCCGACCCTCTATCCTGGTATTTGGCCTTCTTGAACTCCTTGAGCAAGTTCCTCCATTTATCCGTGCACATGGTCGGGGAACGATCAAACCCTTTCTCCCTCATCTTGGACGATATCTGCTCCCAAAGGTGCTTATTCGACTTGGAAGTGTTAAACAGCGAGTCCATCTCGCGGCGGTGCGCGATGAGGCAACGGGTCTCGTCCTGGACCCAAGTCTCGGCGCGCTTCTTCGGGGCCTTGACCTCGAGGTCCTCGCCGCTGCTCTCGCCCAGGATCATCTGGTGGTGCGAATGGGGCGGCGGCGGCGGCGGCTGGGGCTGGTGCGGGTGGTGAGGCGGTATGTCCCCGTTGGAGGAGACGACCTCGATGATCATGTCGCGAGGAGTGGTGGACTCCTCCTTGTAGAAATCGATCGGGCGAGGCTTCTCGGACAAGTACATGCCGGAAGGATTACGGATTCTTCCGGGGGAATGCCGACGTTGGTGGCTAGGGTTCAGAGAGGGTGGAGCCGCGGCGGTGAACCGCCACCGGGGATCAAATGAAACTCGGCCGGAGAAGCAGCAAGGAGTGGGAGTGTAAGAGAGTAGCTCAGCTCATTACATTTTCTTCTTCTGTTGGCCTTCTCAGAGTCGATGATCGATCGAGAGAGAGAGAGAGAGAGAGAAAGAGGAGCGCGTGAAGTGAAAGCTTTCGTGGGAGTGTTGAACAGTGAAAAACGAATCACTGACTAGTGAGCAGTCAGAGAGAACATTCATAACTCGCTTAAGTGTTTTAATCAACAGACGAAGATCATCTCAACAACCGGGAAGAAGCCCTCCTCCTCTCCGAGAGGGAAAAAGGAATATCTACGTCAGTTTTTCCTTCCAAAGTTTTCAGACCGAAAAAATAAAAAAAGAAAATTATACCTGAAGTCAACGAGGGTACCGAAATGCTATGTAAAAATTTAGATTATTGAATCGAAATAATGTCACATTTCAATTTAAAAAAAAAAAACCCCAAGAGTCTAAAGTTGATAGAAACGAGAGTGATGGCTTCGATCTACATCAACATCATCAATTCCTAAAGAGTGCTCCTCGTTACTGGTGACCATCGTTCCCATAAAATTTAAATTCAGAACTTGATCAAAATTCCCCCATAAAACTTAAATTTTAGAACTTGATCGCAATTTTCGCATGAAACAATCAATGGGTCATTCTCCATGCTAGTTGAAATGAAGTTTGATGCACAATTTGCAGGCGTATGAATTCACACAAACCCTTTTGGTGCCTACGAGGGCTTATTACAAGGAGTGAAATTCCTTTGTGCCCTAACCTCCAAGCAGTGAATTTTTTTTTTTTTGATGACCGAAGTTCCGCCCGACCGACAAGCTTGCGCTCGAACCAGTGGCGAAGCACGATTAGTCTTTGAGGAGGCCGTAGGACTCCACCACCACAACACTCCGGGTAAGACACTGGTGTTAGCGCGAACGCCAACGCCACCTAACCCCGGCGCGAACGCCACGGTTTGAACACGTGACCACCAGGCCACAGTGCTCTTACCAACAAGGCCACCAGCCCGTGGGTCTCCAAGCAGTAAAGTTTGTTCTACAACAAGGCAAAAACTCCATACTTCAGATCAAAAGACCTTGAAAATGGCTCCTTCTCTTTCCATTAATGCTTCCAGCAAGAAATAAAAGTTTCTTTGCCATACCAAGCTTTCTCATCTGCGGCTATATCAGGGATGGGATGGATACACTTCGCTCGAAAGGATACATCATCGTGTGAAGACGAATCCCAATTCATACTCCACTCATCGGATAATGTGGAGCCACGTGAGACCAATCAAATCTATAGACAGATAAATTCATGCGATCCATAAAAGGCAGATCCATGCAGCACTTTTTTCTGTTGTCAAATGGTCTGCAGAATTTGCTAAAAAGCCTAAAAAGATTACTTTAGCATTTGAAAGGCAAATCTACATCCTCGCTATAAATCCACCCGCATCACCCGCTTTATTCTCTAGCTACGCAAGAATAAAGCAAATCAAGGAAATAAATTCGTCCTCAATGGGTTTTGAACTATTTACCTGCTTCCTTCTCTAGCTACGCAAGAATAAAGCAAATCAAGGAAATAAATTCCCCCTCAATGGGTTTTGAACTATTTACCATAACCCTAGCTGCAAGCTGGGTGTGTACACAGTCGATGCACGCCGACAAATAACAATTCAACATAAAAGGAGCAATTCACATGTGAAAAAAATTCCGAGGACTGGAATAACCAAAAACAGGCTGACTAATGAAAAGGAAAATATTGAGCAAAGACCCTAGCCACGTTAGGCCGTCTGTATAAATTCTTCTCAAGGAAGGATTTGCAAGTCCTAGTGATTTGAAATTCAATTGAACACAATGCATTAGCTATGGGAATTGTGATCTGCAAATAGATGAAAAGAGAAAATCTGAACCGGAAATAGATGGATAGGTGTCGACAAAATTTGTGAAACCTGCCAATCAATTCCTTGACTTCTTCCTCGATGATTTAGAAGGCTTGGGTTTCTCCGCAACTGAGCTTTGTGAGGCCCCTTTGGAGCTGCTTGCTTGGTTTGGTGTTGAATTAGAAGCACTTGAATTGGCACCACTAGCACCAGCTTCATGTTTTTCTCTAGCTACTGCCCCCTGTGAGCCTCTTACTTGAGCAGCTCTCTTATCCTTCCTCTTCGGCCTATAACTTGATCTCTCCCTCTTAGGAAGCCACCTTTCTGGATCAGGTGGAGGACCTGGATTTGCTGGGTCAAAACCTTTGGGGTATCTAGGCTTTCTCTTCCTCTTTTTTTTGGTTTTCTCTTTGCTCTTACTCTCCTCATGTGTTTCAGCAAGTCCGTGACGAAGAGAGCTTTCATCTTGTTTCGCGCCAGAAGTCTTCTCTAAACTCTCCACGTTAATGCCTTTCAACCCAGGCAATGGTTTTAACTTCTTTTCATAAGCTTCAGCTTTGCCAATATCTACTCGTGCAACCGTGGTTATAAGCCCAGCCATTGCCTCTATGCTTCCATGGCTTTTCACAAGTTCCTCATAAAGGCGCGCAGCTTCCTCTTGCCTGCCATGCCTGAGCATGAAGGAAGCTGCCTCTGGCATTATAGAAGAGAGCTTGCTGTCCTCAGTCATGGCATTTGACCACCATTTGATTGCCAAGTTAAGAATGGCAGCTGCGCCATCAATATCACCCGCACGCTCTTTCAATGCAACAAGGGTAGCAACAGTGGCAGGCATGTGCTGGATGTCGGGTATCTTGCTCAGTGATTCTGCTGCTACAAGAGGGTGGCCAGCTGCTGCGGCAACCTGTGCTCTTGCCAGAAGAACAGTCTTGGACTTATCAGGGAACTTCTCTGCATATTGCCCTAATACTTCCTCAGCTTTGCCAGCCTTGTTCTCTCTCACCAACACAGCAGCTTGAAGCAATATTGGTGCCACACTGTTAGGAAACATGTTGGGCAGACAAGCAACAAGCTCTCGAGCCTGAGTATTTGAAAAAGGACAAAGTTAGTTCGTAAGCAAAAGAATACCTGTTGGCAGACTTAGCCCGTTATCTACCCAATTATAAAAAAAAAAATGCACACTTGGTATAGAAGCACAAAAGAAAATGTGGGGATCAACCTGATCCATCTTATTTGCATGGAGGAGCAAAAGCACCCGGTTAGTGTATATTGCCTCCCTTTGCTTTTCCAGAAGTTTCAATTCCACTGTATGAGAAAGCTGGAAGTTCTGGGCATCTTTCTCCTTTAGGCGGTCAATTTTTCTCAGGCTATCAGAGACATCTTTCGGCCCTTTCAGAGCAATGAGGTTATTCACTGCCACAGCAAGTGATGATTCATCTGACAAATTCCGAGTAATGATGCCAGTGTAACCTTCAATGGCCTCTTGTCTGCGTCCAAAGATCTAAGAAAAATAAAAAAAGTTGTATCATTTTATAAGCTGCATGCCAAGAGATATTTATAAGAAATGATTGGAGCCCGCCTCCACAATGGCAGAAGCATTAAATAATTTTCAAATACCTGCTGAACATAAGCCAACTGGACAGCGATAGGAGCTAATTCAATTTCCACCTCATCAGCATCTAAGTTTTCTTCCAGGAGAGTTTCCTGACCAATTCTGACAAGATCTCAAATACATAGCATTCAGCATTCTAATTTTCCTATTCACTTCAAATGACAGGGCACATAGAGCCTGAACAAGTACAAGACGTGGATGAGATGTGAAATCCAATCAAAAGAAAAGTTGAAGGAGTGAAAGGAGCATGCCCCTGTACGCCAACAACACCAATGCATTACGGAGCAAATCCTCATTTGTTGGGCAAAGTCAAGCAAGAAGCTGTCTCAGTTCATTACATTGCAAAACCAGTCTATCATAAAACTGGGGAGAACCGCATAAAGAGTTTCCACAGGTAAACAACAGAGTTAATGTGGGAAAATGGTGCAAATGCACGTCATGGTTTGTGTAATGCATTCTAAAAGCACATATAGATAAATGAGAAGTAAATTGAAAGTTAGACTCTTGTTCATCACTTCTGATTATTGTGAACTTAACAAACACATACAAAATAATCACAATGCTCCAATTAATTCACTCCATGTTGGTTTAAGGGAAAAATTCTAGGCCACGTGGTAAAAGTTTTCCCATTAGCAAGTGACGTGCTAGAAATTCAGTGAAAACAAAGTACGCATTGCTCAAGGCATGTATTCCACAGATAAACCCTTGCTTCATCAATTTGGCAAACAGAAAATAAAAGGTAAAGCGCCTTTTAAGAGATCAAGCAGAAAAGTCCTGTCAAAGAGTTCTAATGCCTGGATAAAAGGTACGACTATGCGAATTGACATGGGTTACCCAAGACCAAATGATGAGAAACCATTAGTGAATGCATGCAAAAAATCGGGACTTTATAAACACCTGTAAAATTACACTATCAATGCCAATAAATTGACAAACATGCGAACATATGTGCAATGAATCAGTAATGTATATTACCTGCGAGCTGATAACAAGAGTTGTTCAGCATCCGAATACTTTTCTCTTTCAATTAAAGAACAAGCAGTGTTGTATGCCAACTCGAAGCTGCTAGTTGCTTTGACTCTGAGTGCATCCAATGTTCCTTGCACTTCTGAGGCTCTTCTAGCTGCAACCAAACTGGCAATAGCATTTATCTCGAGTGATTCCACGTTAGACTTCTGTAGCTTCTGATAAATATCTGCACAAGCATCCATTTTGCCTTGACGGTACAGAATCTGAGACTCCAAGAGCATGCTTGAAGTACTTCGCTCCGTGCTCTTAAGAGAGGCCAAAGCTTCATCTAGCTTGTTTTGTCTGTATAAGCAGTATGCCTATTTAGAGCCAACAGAGGAAGGACATTAATAAAGAGACAGCTGAACTGTTCTTCTTTCTCAACATGCAACAGATTCGATTATGCATTTGGTAAGATCGAGATTAAACTAAAACACACGCAGGTCAAAAAGCAAGAAAATATGTAATGGAGCAAAATTATTTCATAATCCTCAAATAACCAATTACAGTGAGTAATTAAGATATGTACAAGCACAGTGAATTGTTCACGGCCTCAGCCAAACAAGTGCAAGATTTTTTCGCTTTTCTTTTTGCCACTTATAAAGTTCAAAGGTTGGGCGCCTTATGACCTTCTTCCACTTGAGGACCTCACTGGTTGCTCGCAAGTAATATTCTTCAGGGACGAAAACTCCACTATCCTATAACTTCGTAAGATAATACTTCAAAAAATCAACGTGTAACAGGTTTCCATGAGAATCACCTAGCTCATCTGCATGCAGAGTTATATTATCCCCCCCTGGAGTCAAATGTTTCGACTAGAGCCATGAAGATGCAACAGAGAAATTCATTTCCAGTAACAGTCGATTCACAATTATGCTACTTCAGGAGCATCGTGCACTCTACCTCGACGAGAATTCACAAAAATCAATCAAAATGACGGCATGGCAACACATGGAATTCCGAAGGCCTTGCAAATGAACACTAAACCTGCGGTAAAGTGAAACGAACCGCAAAACCAGCACAACATGTTCCGATAATTTAAGCACTTGCCTTGTGAAAACTGAAGTCGATTGGAAGGTTCCTAGCTGATTGAATGGTAGTCAGAGCCTCCTCGATGCTGTCGTTCTTTATCAGAGCCACCACTTTGCATCTAATCGCGTCTTCATCCCCAGGAGCGATTCCCAGCACTGTCAAAAAGAAGAAGAAGAAGAACATCGAATGGAGGTCAATAAGGACGACGGAAGCTATCAAATCGCCACGGTACACGGCCGGGGAGGAACTGGAACCTTGATCTGCGACCTTGACCGCTTGTTTGTACTCAGATCGTTGGATGTGCTTGTTGAGAGACGCGAACAGATCTTCGATGGGCGGCGGCGGCTGCGACGGGGACGGGGAGGGTTTCGGCTTGTCCTTGGGTTTCGGAGCCATTGATTAGCCGGAATGCGACGGACGCTGGTCTTTTTCGGCGAAGCCAAGCGGGTCGAGAGACAATCAACGAGCCAGAACTGAAGCTTCGCAGCGGTGATTGAGAGGCTGTTTGAGAGGTTTTGGTATCAACTTCGTCGCCGTCGTGTTCAGTTTGACCACTTTCTTCTTTCGGGTATGAAACACACGGTGGCAAAAGCCCAGACAGTTCCAGTTGAGCTGAGCCCATGGCCTTTTCTTTTTCTAAAAGGTTTGAGTCCCGTCGAGTTTCCATGATGAATGAATGCGAGTAAATTTCGTGGGCTTTCTGTTAATTTCTAAGAGTTGAATTTGAATCACGACTAATATAACTACTTTACCGCCCGTACCCGATCCGACCCAGATCCAACCCGTACCCGACCTAACGTGGGCTCCACTTTTAGCAATTTTTCTACTCGAATTGTTGCCTCCGAAAATTGTGCGTTTCTACAAATCGGCTTGCCGAAGTGAGGGAGCTTGGGGGTTCGGTATAGACGAGGGTGTGAAGCTAGCGGCGAGACTGAGGGTGGCAAATCTTGCCTAGGTGTGCCCTCAATAAAATTAATGAATATAACTATGAATAGAAGTCGATGTTAATTTCTCTCGATGTGAAACATGTATTTTTATTAAAAAATGCACAATTAATAATTCATCAGACTTGTTGTTTTTTTTCAGCATTTTGGGAAGTTAAAGGAAAACAAGACTACTCAATAAGTTCTAAGTCTCAGGAACGTTGACTCTTCTTGAAATACAGTAGCTATAGCACATGTAAGTTTGGCTCTTTGGAGTGCCACGGGAGATGGAATACAATAAGGGCGCGCATGAGAACGTTTCTGTTTCTCTATTTCTGTTCCAAACTTATTCCAGAAATAGGTTTGGAACAGAAACTCGTTTGGCAACGCAAATCTGTTTTTCTATTTCTGGAACAAAAAACTGTTCCAGAAATAGATTTTGGCCCAAAACCAGAAACAAAAATTTTTTGTTTCTGGCAGAAATAGAAAAATCTATTTCTGTTCCAGAAATTATTTCTGGAACAGAATGGTTGTCATGCGCGCCCTAACTATGAGACTTGTGAGTTCGGCTCTTTGGAGCGCCACTAGAGATTGGTGGTGAGGGCAGTGATGACGACGGCCTCGATCGGTTGACATCAAAGAGGAGGGACAGAGCTCATGAATCACACTCGATAGAATCAACGAGGGAGAGAGAAAAGAGGAGCGGATATCAAAGAGGAACCAAAACCTTTTTTCTTAACTTTACTATTTTTTATTAGGTGGGTTGAAAGTGTTTAATCCGACCCAATAAAACTTGCATTTTTTGGGCTTTTCTCTTTGCAACCCGTTATGATCTACTTTTTTTTAAAAAAAATTTGGGGAGACGTAAATATAATCCACGTCAATAAATTTTGGATTAAAATATGACTTTATAGCTCGTTTTGACAGCCTTTCTTTTGGGAGAGCATTTCTAAAGTCTTTGACAATCTCAAGAGCTTGTAGTGCAAAAAATCATATTTTGCAAATGCTAAAAGCCCAATACTCAAAACTAAACCAAATCTAGCCTTAAAGTGTGAATGCTCGGGCAAAAGATTTTATTTATCTAGAGACATAATGTTTGGCGATTTAGCAATAGGACGAACTAAATGAAAAGAAAGAGCGATGGAATTTTAGTTTTTCCTTTGTTTGAATATATAATGAGCGAAATCTTAGCAAAAGAGGCAAAATTAAAAGCAAGCAATGGGCATGTCGAAAAAGAAGGCAATAATTAAGTTTGACGGGCGACATCACCCGTTTAGAGACAAACATCGTATCGGACCTCGCAATCAGTGGCCGGCCGCGAGTCGCAGCCTCCCGAAATCCGGACACTGGTCTTTTTTAAAGGCAAAACAAATTAGAATCTTCCGCGACGTTTTTTTTTTTTTTTTGCGCTTTTCCTTTTTATAAGTATTTAAAAGGTCAAATCTCCTTTTCTTCCCTCTGAAAGACCCAAAGTTTCCCTCGCAGGTGGCGTTTGGCGAGCAAGAGAACGGACCGGCTCGGAATCATGGAAAGCCAGGGAAACCGAGAGAAAATGAACAAGCCGAAGCGAGAGAATCAGCTCCTGGCCTTCACCGGAGCTGCTGCTGTCCTCGCTCTCGCCGTCAATCTCGCCGTCTCCGCCGTCAGAGCGCACAGAAGGAATCGGAGGAGGAAAGGTACTGCGTCCTCTCGGCAAAAGCTTCGATTCATGCGCATCGGCCTTCTTTTCTGCACTCGTAGAACTTTTTCATGTGGTGGATTTTCGTTGCTGTGCTTGTTCGATTCTACTGTTGCATTTGTGCTTGTTTTAAAGTTGATTTTGTTTCCGTTTCGTCGTCACTTCGCTAGATCTTCGGGGTTCGAATGTACGAGTTGGCCTCTCTGCTCGGGAAATATCGAAATTAGCGGACCGGATAGTCGCCAGGTCGAAGGAGGTCCACGATGTGGTCGCTTCGGTGCCTCTTGACAAGGCATGGTTATGCAATGAACTGCCGTCATTTCACTTTGCTTTGCACGGCTTTGTTCCTGATTTTGCTTCAATGGTGATTCGTCTTAACAAATCTGTAAATGTGCAGGTTAGTTACACGAATGTGGTGTTGCCGCTAGCTGAATTAGAGGCAGAAGAGTTTCCGCTTGTGCAGTCTTGTATATTCCCAAAGATGGTTTCAGTATCAGATGATGTGCGCAAAGCTAGTGCTCAAGCAGAGTGTAGGATTGATGCACACAAGTTGAGTTGCAGGTCAGTTCCTCCTGTTAATTGGTGGCATTTGTTTTTATCTGCTTTGATTGCCGCCTCTTTCTTAATTAAGAACGGTAAAACACCTGGTCACATACCTACGGAGAGAGTCATATGGCATGCAAGTTTTACGAATGGTTGGACAAGGGCCAGAGGTTTAGCGATTAGGTTTAACACCTTCCTGGAAGTGACAGTGATTGAATCCCTGTTTTGTCAATTTGATTATCGGGAAAACCCGAATCTGTCTGACATGTATTTTGGTAGTAGAACAATTGGGAAATTAAACATTCAGTATCATGAAAGGTAGTCCCTGTAGATGCTTTGTGTCTTCAGAAGATCTAGTTAATAAAATTGTTGGGTTTGTGTTGGCCCCCAATGGACCTTATTCTGCATCACTTGAATATTGTAAGTTGATCCACCGTCCCTGCTGTGCAAGCCTCTCAGTCTCCGTGAAGATGTGTATCGTGTCGTGAAAGCTCTTTTGATGAGGGGAGATTGGATGAATCCTGAAGCGTCTTGCTATCTACAGTTCCTGGTACGGAAATATCCACCATCTGTAGTTCATTTGCATTAAAATCTCCCCAATTTGATGCTTCAAAAGTTG
Organism: Psidium friedrichsthalianum; assembly: GCA_019149425.1. Lineage (NCBI taxonomy): Eukaryota > Viridiplantae > Streptophyta > Magnoliopsida > Myrtales > Myrtaceae > Psidium > Psidium friedrichsthalianum. The sequence continues at coordinate 32,797 of JAGVVM010001683.1, forward strand.
CATGATCCTCTGAGAGCGTAGTTGAGTTGTATGAACTGTTGCGTCCAAATATTAATTGTTTTTCCGATCAGTGACAGGTAAGAGACTTCGAGCGGAATGGATTGAATCTTGCTACAGCTAAAAGAGAGGAAGTGCAGCGCTTGAAATCTCAAATTGATGAACTAAGCTGCCAATATATTCGAAACCTTAATGATGATTGCAGTTATCTTCTCTTCAGTGAGAGTGAGCTACATGGATTGCCACCTGAGTTCCTTAAGGTTAGTATTGTTGTTCTTTGCCCAGCTAATGTGCGTCTAACAATTAGACATCACAATGATGGCCACCACTGAGTCTTAAAGACCGAAGCTTCAGTTGCTTCATAAATTCCATTTTGGTGGTGCTGTTTGGCTTCATGATAGGACATGGGTTAAGCTTTTTCCCTTTTTAATGAAAGGTGTACTAGAACTTTTGTAACTGCCTTGACCTTGTTTCTGATATATATGATATAACATCCTCCTGACCGAAAATTTCAAGCTGGGACATATTGGTTTTTATTTCTGCTGCTGCTGGTTAGAATTTCGGTCGCATTCTGTTTCGTACATCTTGTTTCTTCTTATTTGTGCTGGATATGTTCCTTTGTAGAATTTAGACAAAGTTCGGAATGATAAATACAAGGTTTCTCTTAGAAGTCCAAATGTTGCAGCAGTGCTGGATCTCTGCAAGGTATTATCTTCTGGATTTGTAGATTAATTTATTCAGTATCTCTTCTGAATGCTGCTATTCATTGACCATTTCATTGCTTTATTTTAGAGTTTCCTTGCTTGAAATCTGGCATTCTGGGTACCTGAGTCAATTTCAGATGAGAACATTCTCTTTACCTGAATTATAATGCTCTTTGAAGAAGCTTTGAGCCAATTATACCTGAGATGGAGGCATGACTGGCATTTTCTGGACTAAGAGACATAGAATATCATGCAGATTATGCAGCATATGTTGTTCTGTTGTTAGGTGAGACCTTTGATGTCTACTAACGTCAGATACAGAATTAACTAGATGTACTCAAAAGAGTAACAACTCATTTAATTCGCCAGAGATGACTTATGTAACACAATTGGCTCCTTAAACTCGATTTGAAATGTTAGGACAGCCGGTTCTTGGGTTAGTTTTGATAATTTTTATGTCATCACAAACTTTGGTGATTAATTGACAAATGCACACGTTTTCTATTTAAAAAGGTGTCTGCATGGTGGGGACATGATCTACTTTTCAATGATAAAAGATAGCAGTTCGAACTGTTCTTGTTGATCGATGCTGCCACAATAAGCTTGTTAGATGCACTTCTTCTTACTCTTTCTCAAGCATATCTTTTATTTGTAGCAGCTGAGCATTGTTTGTTCCACTGTGGCTGGACAAATTTATCTAGTACACCAATTTTCTGGAGAACAGAGATCCTGTTATTTGTTTTTTTTTTGGTAAGGAGATCCTGTTATTTGTTATCCACTGAAAACTCTAAAAATTTATACATGGCGACGCATAAGACAGCTGACTTGAGATCTTTGCAATTGAGTGTCTAAAAAACACTCATGCCCAATAAGCACTGGCATCTAGAAAATTTCTACTAGTAAATGGCAACTGTACCATGCAGTGAAACAACCTAAACAAAATGACTATTCACTTGTAACTTCCAGGTAGTTAATAATTTTCTGAGTTACAACTAAAAGCTTAGCGTCTAAACATCTGCAGTTGGCCCCATCATTTAGCTGTCTTGTTTATCTTCTGGGGGATCCCTCTTTGTTTACCGACATGAAGTGCTCGTTGATCTCTGATGGAGTTTCTAACTTACGTGTATGGTTCCATCTATTCACAGAGTTAACATTTTATTGTGAAGGTAGGGGCAACCAGGAGGACAGTGGCAACAGCATATGGAAAGAGATGCGGGGAAGTCAATCTGTCTATTCTAGAAAATCTGGTACATCCTGCTTCCCTGTTTTTGTTTCATCAGCATTAAATATTTATATTGGATGTAGAAAATCATCTCGATTTTTTGACAAGCATATTTTCAAAGTCTAAAACATTTATATATTCAGTGTACAATGGTTACAGCATTCATCAAACAATCATAACTCAACGTGACATTGGGATTGAGAGAATTCCTTTTCAGTTCCCACCATTTAGTTGAGAATTTTTCTAAGCATTCACTGTGTCCTTATAAGCTCAGTATATGGAGATGTTGTTAGCTGCATGATTTTTCCATTGGATTCCGAAGGCTTTATCACGGACAAGACATCAAAAAGCACGAGAAGAAATGCTTTGTGCTGAGTTGGCTTGACATTGCTATCATTATCTTATTGATACTTTGGAGAACTATCGTACAATCTGTATATTCTCATCAGCTGAGTTGATCTATTCGAAGTTTCTCCTTTATGTACTGTGGAACCATAGATTCTCATTACATTCTCTCTCTCTTCCCCTCTTTTCCTTATAATGGATATATTTCCAATACAAGAATGAAACATGAAGGCCAAGAGCTGGCAGTAGGACAGTTCAGTACTGTTGCAGCATAATTGCGGGAAAAGTGCGCACCAAGCCAAGGAAACTTTGTTTACTCTCCTAACTTTTCCTTAATGAAGTTTCTCATTAGTAAATTAGTGAGTTTCATATTCTGGATTCCTTTTACATCATATATTCAAGCCTGCGCATTGTTGAGTTAGCACAAGTTTTTAGCAAAGGTCTTAATTTGCCTTGAGTCTGCATTATTGAGGTCTTATAGTTGGGAGTTTTGGCATATAAAGTTGACTATATATGTCCCCGTGATGCAGGTCCAGCTTCGACATAAATTAGCTAAATTACTTGGCTACTCAAATTATGCGGAATATGCTCTTGACTGCAGAATGGCGAGAAAACCATCAAAGGTGTGTGTGAGTTGTCACTTAAAAGGCGTCATGCTATTGTATTTGTTCTTCTCTGCTGAATTTATTTTGCTTATTAGTTTTGCTAAAAATTGTGGCGAGGTTCAAGATGTTGGTAAGTTTTTGGTACAAAAATGGTTATGATTTCAGTGTGTAAATGGTGAAATTACGTCAGTCTGTCATTCATCTATTGTCTGGCGAGTATTACCCGTGCAATCAAGGGCATTATGTAGTTGCCTTTGAATGACTATAATGATGGAGATCACACATTAAAATGCATAGTTTGTGTTGCTGCCATCACTGGATCCTTGTCTATATATTTTCTGGTAGATCAGACTATTTTTTTCTGATAGCAAATGGAGTACCTTCCTGCACTCCACTGAAGAGCTAAAAGACATTTACCTACTTGTTAAAGGATGTTCCAGATGCCCATATTTTTGCTTTGTTTGGCTGAACATTGCCACTAGACCTTCTTACATGCGCTTTTGAGATAAATCTCGAGGATAGGGAGTAGTGATCACCATTTTTTGCATTCCATTCATATGGAACATATCTATGTGACGTTGTTCTTATTGGTATGCGTGCGTGTGTACATTTATCAAAGGTAGATATTTGGCATTTCTAAAGTAGAATGACCATACAGTTCGGTTCTGCAGCTCTCCATTCAAATCTTTATTAATAATGTTTTTGCTATATGGATTATGCAACAGGTTTTTGAGTTCTTGGAGGATATCTCAGCCAGTTTGACAAACATGGCTGATAGGGAACTGACAGTGTTGAAGGACTTGAAGGTGCAAAGATGCTCTGTTGATTTAGGGTGAGGATAATATTTTTTAATTGTAGTATCTTATGGTGCTTTGTTCTGGTTTCAGAGAAAAGAGGAAGGAGATGTCCCTTTTGGAATTGAGGATCTGTTGTATTACATAAAGACATTTCAAGAGCAGCACTTTGATCTAGATTTTGGAGCCATTAAGCAATATTTTCCGGTCAAATTAGTTCTATCAGGCATCTTTAAGATTTTCCAAGACCTTTTTGGTAACTTTGATTGGCTCTGCGTCCTTTATTTGTCCTTATATACGGTGGGATTTATATACCCACGCATTTGCTTGACAGGTTTGAGATTTGAAGAAATTGCGGACCCTGCGGTCTGGCATTGTGATGTTCAATTATTTTCAGTTATTGACTTAAGTTCCGGTGATCTCCTGGGGTATTTCTACCTTGATATGTATAAAAGGTTTGTGTTTGATCCATAAGCTTTAGGTTACTGTTAAATCTATGTTTACTCGAATTTTGAATTTCTTTGCAGAGAAGGAAAGTACGGTCACGCATGTGTGGTTGCTCTTCAGAACAGATCGTTATCTTTTAATAATGTTGCCCAGGTGCTTGACCCATGACAAGACTCCTCTTTGCCATTTCAAACATCTTTTCTTTTCTGGAGCATGCTTTTATTTGAGGTAGTATGTTGTGCGTTATACTTGGTGGAAAATCGGTTTTTGCCTTAGTTCCACAAAAATTATGCCTTAACATATTTTTGATCTCCAAGCATGGCCTTCAAATGAAGTTCTCTCAGTTTTTTGCTTGAATGGCAGTTATGATTCAGGTTAGATTTATGGGTTTGAAGTCATATGGCATGTTATCTGGTTTGTACAAATAACATATCATGTGAACTCTGGCTGACCCTTTTCCATTGAGATATTGTCCTTCTGTCTTTAGCTTTCAGAGCACCGAATCCCTAGGATAAGCACTTGAATAATGCTTGAAGCAGGTCATGTGATCATTGCATGCATCATTTATTCTGGTCTTAGTGCAATGTGATGCCTGCCTTCTCCAAGGACTTTGTGTAGCATTTGAAGCTTGCTCAGAAGTGTTGTCTTGTTTATTAAGATTTTAGAGAAACATCTAAAGAGTATATAATTTATAACAAATTATGAACATCTGCTTGGTTTCACTCATTAATATGTTGATAAATGAAATAATTGCCATGTTTGTTTCATTTCGGCCATCTTTTTACTGTCAACAGCCCAAAAGTTGCCTACCTGCCAAAATAATTTACATGATCTGGCTTTTGTTGGGCTAGATACCAGTGGCACTGCTGATAACTCAATTCCCAAAGGATATCGGCACTCATCCTGGTCTTCTACGATTCTCTGAAGTGGTCAACTTTTTCCATGAGTTTGGACATGTGGTATGTTGAAGCATCTGAGATACCTCTGTTTGGTAATTTACTAATGCATCACTTGCATGCGCTCTAGATTTAGTTAACCCAATAGCATGTCACTCTAGGGGTCCATGTCTTCATCTTCTTCTATATATCGCAATGTAGCGCATAATAATGTTGACTTCTAAGAGTGTGCCGAAAACATTGTGGTGAGCGGTGGGAAATCGTTGTCAAGCTTCCATTTCTAGCTCAACTAGTCTTTTTCCCTTTTGGTGATTATCAAACGATGCAAACGCTTTAAACCAGAAGTACTTCCATAAGTAAGAACGAAGTGAATTGTAAAGCTACTGATCTTTCTTTCATTCCTTTCTTTTAAGCTTTATTTCTTCCCTATAGAGGTCATAATTTAAGAAATTGATTTTGCTGATGGAATAGTGATAAGGCTGGATTTAATTCTCTTTGTGGGATTTGGGTGGCATTTGGTTTTCAGATGCAGCATATCTGCAACAGGGCATCATTTGCCAGATTCTCGGGGCTGCGTGTTAGTCCGGATTTTGAGGAGATCCCTGCTCAAGTGTTTGAAAATTGGTAAGTTAGGAATGATGCTGTCCCATGTTTGGATGACTCCGGCTTCTAACATTTCAAGACCTTTCAGGTGTTATGAAAGCCTCTGCTTAGAGTTGATATCTGGCTTCCATCAGGTGAGCTAGTCACATGATTGCACAGACATCTTCAGATCCATTTGATGCAAAGTGTAAATGTTATGTATTTTACTCTTCTTAATTGAAGGATTTGACAAAGCCTGTCAATGAAGAAATGTGCCAATCACTAAAAAGATGGCGATACAGTTTTTCAGCACTTAAATTGAAGCAAGAAATTCTTTATAGTGAGTATTCTGTTCCTCATACTTTTAATGTAGAATTCAGACCTGTCAGATGGAACTGTTTGCTGGCTTGCCCTATTACTCGTACATATTCAATAGAAGAAAAGTGAATGCTGAGGATTACTAAGATCACTTAAGGTAATATTGGTTTTCTTGCGCCAGTGGATTCTGGGCAGGATGATGATCTATAGCTTTATAGAAGATTTCGGCTGAATATTGCTTTTGGACTATTGAATTTTTAGTATCAGTAGACAGTATAAATTCTGTGGCTTATATTGGCTAACGGAAATTGTGTCCAGAAATGTTTTCCTTCCCTCTTCCAATTGGCTCTAATAGCCTTCCTTGGGTCTTTGTTCTCCAAGACATTTGCATATATAATTTTAGAGATCTGCCTGCTGCTCCATGTTTGAATCTGGGTCACCTTCATTACATTGAAATGTACGACGCCTCTAGAGACAGGGAAAGAAGATATTCAATTGGATCATGTGCATGCTTTCGCAGGACAATCATAATATCCAATAGCAATTGCGTGAGTAACATTTCTTTCTCACACTTGTTTGCATGTCAGGCCTTTTTGATCAGATTATACATTCTGCTGATGACATCGATATTGTCGAGCTATATAAGCATCTCCATCCAAAAGGTAGCTAAGATGAATCGTGATGTAGTTGTGGAGATGTGTCTAAAGATATGGTGTTATAGTTTTCTTTACTATTTTAGGTGATGCTGGGATTGCCGATTTTGGAAGGACCAATCCAGCAACCTGTTTTCCACGCTGTGCAATTGGTTATGAATCAGCTTGTTACAGTGAATCTGGAGTGCGGTTGGCATATACTTTTGATGTCTGAAGAAGATCGATGGAATTTCTTCTTCTGAATAAGATATCCATGTTCTTTTCTACCAGCTCTTCACTTTCGCAGCTGCTTACACATGCATTCAACCTGAGCATCATAATGACTTAAAAATGCTCCCAAGATGGTTGATCTATATATGGCCTTTCCTCCTCAGTATTGATGCTACACTATAATGACAGGTTTTTTGTGCCACCGATATTTTTCTCTCGAAGTTCAGCAGGGATGATATTTTCAACCAAATATGGGAATGGTGTTTAGGAATAAAGGTAAGACAATCTACCTATAACATAAGTAGGTCATGTTGGAAAGCAGCAGGTGAAAATTTGTTTGTGATTTTCAATTAGATTATCTGAGTATATTCTCGCAGGAGAGAACATTGCTCACTAATGATTTCTCAAAGTAAGGTTCCTTGTTGCTTATGAGTATTTTCTCTGGCATCTAGATATATCTTGTTGTGCTTTCATCAAGTGGAGTCTTTTTTTGGGATCTCATTCCACCTGGGATGATACTTGGTTCCATGAAATTTGATTGAGCATGTCGATATGATTAACTTAGTGCTTATGGAGTACTCTGAAGTAGTTTTTCGTTTCTGTTCCTCGGTTAAATCATCTCATAAAATTTCTTTTCAGATATTAGCTCCTGGAGGAGCGAAGGATCCTATTGAAGTTATCTCTGATTTGTTGTCGAAGAGAACCCTCCATTCAGGCTTTTGTCGATGTCAGAGCAGAACATGGTTTGTGACGAAGCAGATGCATCTCTCCTTTTGCTCTTCTACTTGAAGAATGCACATAATTTGGCTTTTGGGTTTCCTCATAGTTTCAAGTTGTTTAAAGACCTTAAATCGATGCTTGACTTTTTTCCCTTGCGAATGCCAGAAAAAAACCTAGGAAGAGGTTACGTGCCCTTATGCATCAACCCTAGTCTTGAATTACTTCAATTCACACTATTCATTTATCCATTCTGCCGTTACCAGAGATGCCTTTCTCACGGCATCTGACTCTGTTCCCCAATGAAGGTCTTTCTGCAATGCTTTTAGAGATGATCGTAACCGTACGTGACTTCCATTCTCTATCTGAGTCACAGCTTGTTTTGACGTTATGGTCGTCAAAGACGTTCTTGTTGCTGCCGTTAGTTTTTCCATGTTTTAGTCATTTATCAGATCATTACCAACAGGATTGATTGTCATGATGAGAGAGTTGGGATGTCTTTTTCTAGATCGATGTACATCAAGCGGTTCAGTTATCAGAATCCAGAAGCATTGCCTTTTCTGCTCCTGAGCTCAGGCGTAGACGGTTTTCTTATTTCCTTGGTAAGCCTGCTTCTTGGTTTTCCCAGCACATCTCACGATGATAGTATGCATTGCCAAGAGAAAGTGGGGTTCTGCCAAGTCTCTGCCCCTCCTCCTCATCTTATGTCAACGCTTTTTCACAAAACGGGACCACCTGATTACCGACGCATGTGGTTCCTTGCATGTGGCAGAACAATTCCGGGTTTCACTTCTGAAGCATGTCTTGCTACTTGCTTGCTCTAGCTTGATGGGAACTTTGAATGAAAACCAATAATTCCCTCACGAATGAAACAATCAGTACTTGACTCCACGTTTTCTTGTGCTTGTCAGGATGCACGAGTCAATTTGCCGTTGTCTGATCTGGGAGGTTACCTCGTATCGAGTTGATGTGGGGATGGACCTAGAGCAGAGCAATAGTTGGGGAGGTTTTGAATCACTCATTTCTGTTCCGATCGGAATCACTTAATGATTGCATATGCCATAACATGGCGGGGATACTCAAGCTTTAGGCTTTTTTAAAGAAGGAATTAGAAATCAAGGATGTGCGTTAGGACGTTAATTAGTGTTCGCTCTCGATGAAAAGGAATTTCTGAGTTCTCGACAGAATCGGGGTGCATTTTTGACGAGGAGTGGTCGTTCACAGGCCGATTAATTTCAAACTTGTGATGATTAAGCTAAGTTGGTTTACCTACAGGTTTCGTAAACATGGAAGTACCTTTCACTTAAACGTAGCCCGTGATCGCAATTTTATAAAGGTGGTGGAGGCCATAGCTGAAATTGTTGAAATCCGTCTTAACGCAGGCAAATGTCGTGATCTCATTCATCTCCGATAAAAGCACACCCACCAAGGGGCCACAAATCTTCATTTCAATTCGAACGCGAACCGGCGGTGGAAAAAGGTTTCCATTGTCGCCCCCACGGTTTCTATGTTTTCCGATGTAGTTTTCCACGTATTTTGAAAGCAGCCGTCAATCGTCTCTCTCGTTTTTGATACGCATCTTGCAAGCTTACAGTCTAACGCTTCGTTTATTTTGTAAAAAATAGATAACTTGAAAATGTATTTTTCCTAAATATGATCGCTAGCATTGATTGAAATAATTAGTCATTGAAAAGGGTGTTTATTATTGACAATAATTTATGCCCCGATATTTTTTTGGATATCGAAATTCTTGTTTTATTTGTTCATTTTATCGTGATGCAGGCAATAAATTTTAAAAAATATTTTTTCGAATCATTCGTTTTTTTCGCGAAACAAATGGATCGGAATGCGCAAATCTGTGTCCCAAATAATTCGAACCTAATGCAATAGGCCAGACTTTGTTATGCATCATAAAAAATCTTACATCATAAATATCAATTCGGGAGTTAATCATATGGCTTAGAGAATTAACGCTCACGCCCCCGCGCTATCTCTAGCTCTCGCTCGTCGGACTCTCAGAAGTTGGCACTATCCCTTTGTGACTCTCTGTCTCTGATTCTTTATCGTTTGTCGTTAAAAAGAGGCTCTAGCTGTTTTCGGTCGCTCGTTCGCTCTCCGCTCGGGTTCAACTTCAAAAGCGAGGAGTGAGGCCCGAACAATCTCCGTCTCTTCCTCATCCTCCTGCTGCTGCTGCTGCCGCTGCTTCTTCTTTTTTTCTTCTATCCGAAGGAAGTCACAGGAATACTCCCGTAATTGCCGAGAATTTCTCCGATTTCCCCATTGATGCCTCTGCTCCTCCCCGCTTTTTGGCTTTCGGTCGGGCGAGTTGGCTCCTCGAACTCTTGCTCGGTTGATTTCCATAACAGTCTGCGGGGTTTATTTGTTATTATTTGTTTTTTTGTGGGGGCTGATTCGTGCCTGGCTTGCGTGCTTCGTGTTTTCCAGATCGCACCAGATCTCGTCGCCACTCCGCTGAAGTTCGGTTTCGCGACTGATCGGGGCGATTCGGAGGGCAATTGCTGCTTGACGAAATCGTTTCGAGATTAATCATCTGGTTCGTCGTTTCGCGTTAGATTTTGGGGCTGTCTGTTCGGAGTTTGACTTGATTTGGGTTTGGTGTTCCTTGCGGTTCGGGTCGCAGAGAGGCTGGCGAGGGGTCTTCTTAGTGATAAGATGGGTTCTCCGACACATCCAACATTTTGATGCAGCAAAATGTAAGGTCTCTTTAAAACCAACTCCGATTGATGCCATGCTTCTGTGTTTGCTTGTCAATTTTTACCCTGCATAATTATCGGTGCTTGGGGAGTCAATCCGGCAATAAGGTTTGCTTGTCACTTGGTTTGACAGGATTCATGCGTCTGGACCTATTCTTGATAGATAACTCGACGTTCTTGCTTCTTAGTAGAGGGGCTTAGATTCTGGACATTGCTCGCCTGGAGATATTTCGGTTTGCCTGTGTTTTGCATTCGAGATATGATCAAGCAGATACTGGGTAGACTTCCACGGAAGCCGTCCAAGTCCGAAAGCCGTGACCATGGAGGCTCAGTCGCCTCATCTATGAAGTCTAGCGGGGTTCGAGGAGTGGCGATCTTGCGAGTCATAAACTAGATAGCTCGAGCAATGTCTCTCTTTCGGGTCCTGCTTCTGCTTCAAATTTGGGAAATGGTCATGGACGTAAGCCTGCCCATTGGTGAATTCAAAGTATGATAATGTGACCCCTGCTTCTTATGAAGCGTTGCCCGGTTTTAGAGACGTACCGAACTCTGAGAAGCAGAATTTGTTTATTAGAAAGTTAAACATGTGTTGTGTTTTGTGACTTTACTGATCCCACGAAGAATTTAAAAGAAAGGACATTAAACGGCAAACACTGCTCGAGCTTGTGGATTACATCACTTCTGCAAACGGAAAGTTCACTGAGACTGTAATGCAAGAGATCATAAAAATGGTATCAGTGAATTTGTTAGGCCGTTCACACCCTCAACCTCGGGAGAACAAGGTATTTGAAGCTTTTGACTTGGAAGAGGAAGAGCCCTTGATGGACCCTGCATGGCCTCATTTGCAAATTGTATATGAATTTTTTCTGAGGTTTGTTGCATCACCTGAAACAGATGCAAAGTTGGCTAAGAGATATGTTGATCACTCTTTTGTGTTGAAGCTGCTAGATCTCTTTGATTCTGAGGATCCAGAGAAAGAGAATATTTGAAAACAATTCTGCATCGAATATATGGAAAGTTTATGGTACATCGACCGCGTCATCAGAAAAGCTATCAACAAATCTTCTTTCGTTTCATCTTTGAAACAGAGAAGCATAATGGGATTGCTGAACTTTTAGAAGTTTTGGGCAGCATAATCAATGGGTTTGCTCTCCCATTGAAAGAAGAACACAAACTATTCCTTGTTAGGGCTCTTATTCCTTTGCACAAACCTAATGCTTGCCAATGTACCATCAGCAATTGTCTTATTGCATCACACAGTTTGTGGAGAAAGACTGCAAACTCGCGGACACTATTGTTAGGGGTCTGCTTAAGTATTGGCCCGTGACAAATAGCTCAAAGGAGGTCATGTTTTTAAGTGAACTGGAAGAAATACTGGAAGCAACTCAACCACCTGAATTCCAGAGATGTATGGTGCCCCTTTTCAGGCGAATTGCGCGATGCTTTGAGCAGTTCACACTTTCAGGTAGCACAAAAACAAACTCTCTCTCTCTCTCTCTCTCTCTCTCTCTCTCTCTCTCTCTCTCTCATGTTTATGATGATAAACTGCCGCATGTTGAGATCGTATAATAGAAAATGAAGCTGAATCATGAATTGTGTTTGGCATTTTTGGGGGACGAATAGTAGCAAGGATATGTTTCATTTTTCCACAATATTGGTTTGTACATGCCCATAGGATTGCCTTCTAAGTTTTGTTCATAGACTCCTTTAGGCAATTACACTATATTTACACGTATCAGAATTAGTGGTTAGTAGTGACATGAATTTGTGATCTTTTTAACGTTCATAGTCTGATCAGTTCTCTTTGCACTCATTATCTGGTGAATTCATGATATTGAGGATGATGAGTTATGATGTAATGTTTCTCCTTCCTTCTTTTAGAAGAATAACTGAAATGTGAAAGGATGATATGATAAATTGGATGAATTACGATTACTTAAATTTGATTTATTGGAATGGTGGAGATCGGATCTAAGCTTTTGTAGTAACTTCTGGTCGGGCTTCCCTTCACAAGGCTTTTCATTTTTGATGGGCTTGCGTCTTTTTCAAACGATTTGTTGTAGATATTATCAGGTGAAGCAAACGAATCAATATTGGTACTAAGGATATTTCCAAGATTGTGGTCGTTACAATATTCCTTATGATTTCGCTTCCAATTTGAGCTCTGTGGCATCGTTCCAATATCTGGTTCAATGGCAAAAACTTGCACCCCTTGGAGGCTGAATGCACTGAAATTGATGGAAGCATTTGGTGTAAATGTACTGGATGGTGATCACTGGTGTGATGGATGACCAGTTGAGGTGGTGGAAATAAGCACTTGTGATCAGTAGTTCCCTAAGTAGTCACTGAGATGGATTTGGAGGCATTTAGACACTGATTCCACGATAGTACTGTGGTAGTATTTAGGAGCCCTGTGACGAAGTTATAGCGCTGGGATGGTGAATTACGATGGGTTGATGGTACTATCTGTGTCAGTGGTGGATCTGCAATCCCCTTCCTGGAGGGGTAACATCAAGATGTTCTAATTTTTCAGAGAAATATATCTAGGTAAGCATGCTACAGAACAATTTTAAACTGGGGAGTATCTCCCAAACTGGCCCTTTATGACCAAAATCTTTGTTACTAAATGTTGCATTCTTTAATTGTAACATTTAAGCAGGCGGGCTGTCATTATTCCCCTGATTTCAAGAAATCACAGGATTCGCAGTTGAAAGAACCTTTTGAGCATTCACTTTACATCAGTTGCAACTGAAGCCAGACTCATGAAAGTAAATCACGTGTCTTAAAGTACCCGAAACTTACCATAGTGTCTTCGTTCATTCCTCTAAATATAGATTTCGTAAGAATATCGAGCCTAGTTAAGAACAAAAATACTCCTTTTCTTGTGGATGTTTTCCTTTGTATGTAAGGCTGCAAAAATCTTGCAGTCCTGGATTTTACCTGAAGAGCGATTTTCTCAAAGGACTTGAAGCTAAGAGTTTTCTTTGGATAGCCCTTTGCTTACCTTATAAATGGGCTGGTGTTAATTGATCTATGGCTGATGATATGTTAAGGTTGGTGTCTGCTTTAAATCCATTTTCTTATCTTTATTCCAGGGAATAAACATTGTGAAATGGTGACTTGGATATGTAAGCGTCGATGATGTGTGGGTGTAGTATGCATTTAGAATCAAATTTATTTGCTAGAAGGATGAATGTGCTCACTACCTAGATATAGGGATTCGTTTAAGTCCATGCAAGAAAGCATCTCCGATGTATCTACTGTGCTCATGCATGGAGCACCATTCTTCTCTGAGAACATACACGAGCAAATTAAATCAATTTGTTTGGTAGTTTAATTCATCGGTTTTCTTGGGTCTGGGGTGCTGTGATGTGCCTTCTGCATGATTATGGTGTGTTTTAAATTCACGGTTTTTGTTCTTTATACATGTAATTTCCCCTACTATGGCAAGTTTAGGTAAATGGTTGCTCCTTTCAGGTGGCAGAAAGGGCTTTGTACTTGTGGAACAATGATCATATTGAGAACTTAATAAGACAAAATCGAAGCGTTTTACTGCCAATAGTGTTCCCTGCTCTGGAGAGAAATTGTCGTAATCACTGGAACCAGGTTGTCCAGAGCTTGACCCTTAATGTTCGGAAAATATTCTCTGATGTTGATCCAGAGCTATTTGAGGAGTGCTTGCAGAAGTTCCAGGAGGATGAAGAAAAGCTGAGGATATGAAGAAGAAACATGAAGCAACATGGAAACAGATGGAAGACATTGCTGCAACAAAAGCTGCAACTAACGAGGCAGTACTTGTGCCTTGTGTTTTACCCAGCCAATTTACTTCAAACCAGTAATATGAAATGGGTATGTGGTCAAGAGTTCCAATTTCTTTTGGATCTGTGGGCACCATAATACAGTCAATGTGCTTAGAGACTGCTGTCGGGGATTGTTGGATTGTCCTTTGGGCCTTCAGTTTAAGGCGTGCCCTGATGGTCAAGAATGTCAGAGAGATAAAATGAGTGAGCCACACGTCAGAATTTATTAGAAGAGTTGGTCACGATTCAAGATGGAGAAATGAGAGGTAGTTGCCAATAGTAAAACCTGTGAGGGGGGTGAATCGGGGAATGCCTGATGAATTGTGTCATATATGAGAAACTGCTATTTAACTTCTCCATTATGGAAGTCGATGTATGATAGTATTCTTTTTTTTCCCTCTAGAATTAAATTCTCTGTTGCATGACTTCTGTTTGTATAGATTCTGATAATCTGAAGAGTTTTTGATACGAGATGTGATGGATAGTTTCTTGACATGCTTTTTTATTTTTTTTTGGAAATCCTCTCTCTCTCTCACCAGACGACTATTATAGGGATCATTCCCCCATTAAAGGGATTTTTTTTTTGAAAATTTCTCCTTTTCTCAGTCGGGACTTATCTTCATATTCACTTCTCTGGGCTTCCGGAGTTTGAGAGATCCGGCAATTTTTCTGATTATTTTAAGTGCAGAGAGGTTTGTCTTGTGAGATTAAACGCGACACAGGTTGATCCTTCTTCTTGGAAACTTTCCTGGTCAGCGGTCACATATATCCGAGATGTGAAACCCAAGTTTTATGGAATAGTTTAAAAGTCACTCAGGTCCATTTTCATGCGTGACTTCTGTCTGTATTAGAAAGTTGGGTTCGGAGGCAGGAACAAGAACAAAAATCCTGGCCACGACAAGTCTGCCGTGCTCCTGGACCATTGCCAAGAAAAACATTGGGAACATGATCCGTTTCTCTAGTGTATGCTATAGAGGTTGCGCTTGGTAGTTTTATAATTGCTTTGGGGAATTGCCTCGGCCAGCAGTCCCTCTGGTTTCTCAGATTACTGCAATTTTTATACGAGGGTCATGTGAGTTCCAAGCTTCAGGCGCGTTAGGGTTGCTTCATTGAGAGGACTGTCATATTATGTGAAATCTTTCCACATCTAAGGTGAAATGAGTCGATGTTCGTTTTCAGGCACAGTACTCCAATGCTCCTTTTGAACTTATGGTAATGGACAAGGTAATGCCAAATTGGGGCATTTAAGATCGAACAAGGTCATCGCTAAGTAGGAGAAGATCCGAGTGGTCTCTTCCTTCATAGTATCATGACTTAAAGAGTTCAGAAATGCTGTTACAGCTCTTAAGTGGGTAGCATGGGCTTGGTTTGCAGAAGACTGAATTGTTGCCATGTTGGTCTAGTGCAGAGCTGAGGATCTGGCTAGATTCTTATAAAAAATTCCTTCAAGTTACTCACCAGTGTTTAGATTAAAGTCAACGCATCGGATAGAACAGACGGCCCATGGGAGAATTATAAAAAAAAATTCTAAATTTATTGCAATCGTGTCAATTCAGTCCTTGAAACGTTTTTTTTTCTCAATTGAGTCCTAAACTTTTATTCTTTTCCAGAGAAATCACAAATTCCATGAACTCCTCGTCACTTTCCAAAACAGCCATGTGTCTTCAACCCTCAAGCTTGTATATGCCTCCACTCCATCACCTGACTTGGTGTCCATGAAGACCTCAAGGTTCGGAAAGTTAGGACTGGCGACACGATCCATGCCGGGTTGCCCCAGAAAACTGAGACAAGCTGGTGAAGCTCATGGCCAATAGCTTTCCTTTTAAGGTACACCTCAGCAATATGCCTCATGAAGTCCAAGTGCTCGTCCCGGTCGCGAAGCTTCTCCACGTAGCCCTTGTCGATTCCACTTACTGCCTCCCTTATTTTAGCCATGAGCCCGTAGCACTCCTCCCGAGTCCATGGGCAAGATAGTCGCCGCCACCCGGGACAAGTTCCCGAAGGAATGTTGCGGCAACGGAGGGTCGAACTTGGTCCGCAAGTTAACCGCCTGAAAGATGAAGCATGTCTTGCTAGGTTCGGAATGAAGCCTCGTAGATGAAGCGAAGCGGCTCCAGATGAGGTCGATAAAGCCTCAACGCGGACGGGGGTCGATTTTGGTCCGGGTCCATTTCTTTGGAATACCTAGCTCTTAGTGTCTATCTTATCGGTTTTGAAATGAACTCTTGCAAACTCTGTTGTCTCTGGTAATCCCTGCACTCGATTCGAACCCTGTTATGTTCTTTGGCGGGAACAGCTCGGCTTAGGGAATTGAGGAGGCGTTAAGATCTCTTCTCCGCGACAAACGGCGGCCCACATTGCATATAGATAGCCCATCCGATATCTTGTATGACAGGATATTTCTACGGCGGTTTCTGCTGCAATAAGGTTGTTTCCGACTGCATCAAGAAGGAAAGGAACCGACTTCCTTAGCTCTGTCGGGTCCGGAATCTCAGTAACGTTGGGAAACTTGTGCACTTGGCGATGGCTTTGGAGTAGGGCACTCCCTCATTGTCACATTCGATGAGACGTTGCCTCTGAGGCGCCCGCCAAAGGTTAGAAATGCGTGAGGATGCAAGATAAGGAAGCTTTGAGGTGCTGGAGATGGCATCTATGTTGAATTGATCACCTTCATTTTATGGGGTAAGAAGAAGACAAAGGGGATAGAGACCGGCGGGGGAGATTTGGTTGAGGACTGAGAGTCGTAGTCGCGGATGTGGTCGGGGTCACAGAAGGTTTGACGGTCTCTCTGGAGGTTATTTCAACTGCAATCTCCATCACTCTCTCCTCTATGGAGCGTTAAGACTCTTGCTAAAACTCTCGTTCTTTTCGGTGTTTATCGTAGGCTGTTGTGAATAGCTCTCGAGTCTGTGTTTTATAACACCAGCAAGACAAATCTTGCTTCTTTTGTTTTTTTGTTTTTCTTTTTTGGTGGCGGTAGACTTATTCCTCTTTCCCCTAGACAGGGACATGCTCGAAATATAAAGCAATGCAGTACACGCAAAAGGTGACATCTAAGAAGTTGGTGAGTTTTCTCTCTATGGATTTGATCTGCTGCCTGAATTGGGGAGAGTATTTTTGCCAACCACCAACCAATTTAGAGGATGGGGAGCAGTTTAAGGGTTTGAAACACCGAGTAAGAAGAAACACGTTTATATGGGGCATTTGGCAACCATTTCCAAGGGACTTTGGGATAAAGTATGGTAGGGACAAGTATTGAGTTTTTAGCATTTGGCCAAGCCTAGGATTTTTTCTTCAACAACTATCCCTCATCATTGTTGACCAAAAGCCTAGGATTAGTGTGTCCTGGTTTAGTTTTCCTAAAACCCCCTTTGGGACCTGCATATCCCTTGAGGAAAAATATTGGCTTTGGCAAAACATTCCAAAGGGTTTTTTTGGGATAAAAGCTATCCTTGCGAAGGCTGAAAGCCCAATGCTGATAGGGGGCAAGTATTGAGCTTTCAGAATTTGGCCATGTTTGGGCCTAGGATTTTTTCTTTCCAAATTACCCTACCAATTTTTTAAAATTTTGATTTTTGCCTCTCATCTTCTTTGCTACCTTAATCGTTTTTTATTGGAAAAATAAAAAAGGGAGAAAACAAACCATAGGGCTAAGGCCTCCGATGAGCCAGATCTGG
>JAGVVM010001684.1:0-23762 GCA_019149425.1 Psidium friedrichsthalianum
GTAATTTCACATAGTTCAGAACTTGTATTGCATAAAGGGCAACAAGCATTCGTTAGGACTAAATAAGGCAGTCACTCTAAAAGATCTTGGGGGAAATAGACCTAGAGAACCGGGGGAATCTTCAGTATAGTGGACAAGCTTATCCAAGCCCAGATCTTCACGTGTAAATGGTCGACTCTAAAGATAACGGATTTTAGAACAGCACATTATTGCATGTTCAGGTATATATAACCTTTGACATAAACTGGAGAGAGCCTTCGGAAGGAAATTTAATCTGCGAGATAGCGAAAAATCAAACTGAGAGCGACGTGAGGGAAGAGTAGCTCTTCTGACCTGGCCGTTTCGGAAAAGATAATTCGTAAGCCAACGTTGTACACCTCTCAGGTCAAAATGTTGAATTGATGAAGAATGGGCAACTGAAAACGCTGAGAGAATCCTGAGAAGGCCAACATCATCCAAAAAGAAGGAAAGCCATAATCTGCAGAAAGATTAACCAAAACCAAAAAATCATATGCTAAAAATACTGGACAGAAAAATGCAAAACAAAGGAATGATTGGGGGAGGCAGATGAGAATTGTTTAAAAAAGACGAGTTCGGTGTGCATAAGGCAACCCCAAAAAAAATTAACCGGTTCCTTGGGGAAGCCAAGTTTTTGGTGAGACATTCTGGTAGGAAAGCCGAACCTGGAGGAATTCGAACAACTTCTTAGGACGCCACACATCTTAACATGATGCAAGTCCAAGACGCCTGGTTTCGTATTTTTTCAAAACGGGGAGTGGGCTCTTGGAAGATTATTGTGCTTAATACCAACGGTAGAAGTGTGGAGTGGTGCTCATCAGAGGCAGTTTCATTAATTGAAAAAAGGGTGACCCTGGGGAGTGAACAAGGAGTCACACATTTAATTATACTCAAATGGATGAACCTAGTCATAAATACTTAGATCACCATCTCTAATGAACTCAGTATTTAGAAGTCACCCAACACTCCTATCTTTCCATGTCACCATTGTCCAATTTTTCCTTTTAATTTAGTACAATTATATAAGAATGAATAATTAACAGACTTGTAACAGAGAAAAACGGAGCATAAAACACGGAGGGCTGACAGGAAACAGAAAATCGAATAACTTGAGCTAGGTAGTTTACTATCAATGTGGCTCGGTTTTTTCTCCTGAAAAATTCCATTGAAGCTCAAGCCTCAAAGACGGCACGTTTGACCGCTAGTCAAATACGTTTTCTCCGTCCGAACTGGAAAGAATACAGAGTGATGTTCGGGCAATTGGGTTGACAGCTTTAAACAACTGTGCAGTCCATTATTTCCAATCTGAAGCACTAGTTTGTGAAGTGTAACATTTCCAGAACTTTACAGCTGAATTAGCTATTGCAAGACTTAAGCTTTCCTATAATTAATAAGTTATGACTTATCAACAAACTTATTTTGTCCATCGCTTAGCAGTGGAATGGCATAAGGTCTTGAAGGAATAAGCTAGAAAGCAAATTGCTTTCTCAAAGAATTGAGAGTTGCTTCAAAAGCTTAACTGCAACGTTATCTGCTGAATCTACAAATACACTTGGTGAGAGATCAACATTGCCTGATGTGATTCCACATGTCTAGGGAAGGCGGGGGGAGAATTTTTCTGTATAGGAAAGAAGCCTTGTGAAAGGTCCGGCATTTTTCAATAATATATCCTTGGGTTCATCGCAACAAAGCATAGAATGGCTAAAAGAAAATTGAAGTTTTAGACATAGAAGTTTCACAAGGAATGCTAAGCCGATAACCAAATGTCCGCACGTTCAAAATTTTTCCATAGAAAACAATGAACCACGAAATCAATGAAATCCTGTGTAGGGGCTTAGCAATAATTTGTAAGAGTGTTATTGTTTCTATTCGGAGTAAGCTGAGCCATAAGTTTACACAGTTTCCGAAGCCATACTCAGAAGTTCCAAAAGATCCTTGAGCGAGAGCAGTCGAACAATTAACATGACTCCAAAAATGGCAAGAATTCTTTACACATGTCAAAACTTGCCTTGACCAAGTTATTAACAGCATACCACGGGTCCTCACACAACACATGCTAGAGAAGAGCTTTTTTCGCTTGCAACATATATCGCAAGTGTGAGATTATTTTCAAAAAAGTGAACACACAACAAGTCAGGATGAGCCCAACACATACACTGGAGCCCGACATGCTAAGATTGCAGCTTCCAGTCAAAATCCAAGCTGAAGGGAATTTTGTCAAGGAACCAGAGTCGATTACATACCTTAAAATTTGTCGTGGTGCAGGGGGGCACGGGTCAGCTTACTTGAAATTTCTGGCAACCACGGGGCTCTCTTTAAAAAAGGGGGAACACAAATAGTGACTTACTTGCTCATATTGAGTCACATATTTGACTTTGCAAATTACCTGAGGTAGTTGACAGGAAAAAAGGAGCATGAAGAAAAAAGCAACAGAAAATTTGGATGGAGTTCCACCGTGTCAGCAAATATCCCTGTTTTTTTCTAGGAATCCCTGTGGTTTTCATATGTAAACCTGAGATTTGAAGAAGGCTACTAAATCATAGGTTAGGCTGTCAGGGGCAGCTTCCGAATGAACCTGGAACAAAAATTGCTGGCCAACTCAGGAAAGATTCTCAAAACACACAAAAAAACCTGACTAAGCTCTTTTAAGAATTAATGATCAACAATATCCGAGGAAATACCATCCTTTAATCCCCATGCACAACACCTTAGGAAGGTTGTAATAGTTAGGACGGACCAATAAAGAAGGGATAAGTATAAGCAGCCAATTAATCAGGTGATCTTAGACCGAATGCCAGAGGATGCTACGTTTTTTTGACGGCAGAGCATTTCATATGTCAACCAACAGGTAACAAAGCTTCATTGAAGAATTGTGTTTCGGCCCCATGTTCTCATTATGCTCAAAGTAATATCCACAGAATACGTAAAGAGATCAGTTTGTAAAGCTGTCAAGTGACCCACATAAATGCCAGACAAAATGCTTTGCCTCTTTCCCCTCTGAAAACACGAATTAGAATGCAGATGCTGCTTAGTTATTGCAAATGTCAAATCAGTCCCAACAGTTGGGAAGGTGGACTCCTAGACCTCATCTAGAAGGGCAACAAACCAATGGCCTTCTGCATAAACAATAAAGAAACCCCATTTAAAGAGACGTTCATATATTTAGTAAGAAGAAAATAGCCTAAGTGCGATATAATGATCATGCTTTTCAAAACAAAAAGGCAATATGAGATGTGATGAGTACTTTTCACTAGTGCCATATCAAGGATCAATTACGATGCTGTCTTCACATTGAATGGACAAAACAGCTTTAAAATTAAGAAGGACAATAGCAACTGCTGGGGATTTCCGCTTAGAGTAATGCTACGCATACTAAGAGCCTAGTTGACCAATTTGTTTTCCTAAGAAGAATGTGGTAGACATTAATTGGGCATTTAAAACCAGTGTGTTCAGCATTCAATATCCAGTAAAACTTTTGCTGCACATCATCCACTGTAAACCAATTTAGTAGACAGTTTTCAGCATCACCTAACATTATTCATCATTAAGTGTAGGTGGGGTGGTTCTTTCTGACCCAAAATAAAAAGCTATCACTGCTCTTCTGAACCCAATATACGGTAATTTACAGTTGACAATTGCAAAGATAAAACAGAGTATATAGAAAATGGCCTATTTTATGCTGATCCCACATAGTTAGATGAAAAAACATATTACTACAAACCTTCTCGAAAAGATTAAGGCAATCTTGGTTATCTTCAAAGTCAACTTTCGCCCAGTCAATGCCATCTTGAATATACTCCTGGTAAAGGCAAGACAAAAATATGAATCCACAGTCAAGAAATCGATGGCATATGTTTAGAAGTAAAAGAAGAATTGTAGATTTCAAACTGCTTTAGTGCATACACAACAAACATAATTCAGTGTTCTAATCTGAATAGCCACCAACATATCTTCCTGAATAGCTATTACAAACCCAGAAGCTTTTTCTAGCCATCAAGATGAAATCAGGACTATTATCGAGAAGAGCTTTTTTTCGTTACCCAACAATGAGTTCACTTCATGGTAAGTTCATGTAAGCATTCAACCATTTTTTCCAATTAAAGCCACCAAAGGATAGTTTTTTCTTACTACAATGGAGATACAATTTACAGTGACCACAAGTGAATATTCTCTTAGCAATATTGACTGCATTGCAAAAGTCCCCAAGATACACAAATAATTGCATATGATTAATGATCCTATTGAAGTCACTGTACTTGTTTGGGTTTGTATAGTGAGAGTGATGCAAAGAGAAGTGTTGAAGAACAGAGCACTGAGAAGATGATCTGTTGGTCTTACCCGGGATAGTAACACATTTTATTAACAAATAACAACATGTTGCAGAAGTACCCTTCGACTTACTACTCTCTCAACAATATTGAACAATTCAACATATCAGGTGATAGTTAACGTGATATTTTGAAAGACCGTCAATGATTTCTGTAACTAGAACCTCGTTCATTTGCAATGGGAGGGCATGAATGGATGTGTGAAATTGATAGCTAATTTCAAGTTAGTATCTTGCCCATATTGAGGAAACAGAATATACAACTCACCTCCTGCTCTAGCTTGAATAAATGCCGATTGAAATGTTGCTGCAGCCTTCATTTGCATAATTTTATACAAAACTGCTCAAAACTATTTTTCTGCAACAACAAATAATATAGCATAAGAGACAGAAATACCAAATAGAACTGATATTAATCAAAGAGAAAGTTCAATACATACATCAAACGATTCAAAACCATAGATATCGAGAATACTGATGGATCGCCCTGAACGCCATTTGCCAACTGCAAGGGACTTATTAATTTGTTCCACCAGCCAGTCAAACAAACAAGAATAAACTGATTTGGCCCAGGCATCTCTTGTCACAATAGCCTGAAAGAAGAAAGCCATTACAGAGCAGTGAAAAAGTTCTACCACTCTTACTGGTCATAAAGGGCTCTCAAGTTCTAGGGTGAGGGAAACAACAAACTCAAATGATCATTACGATAAGAAAACTGGTTAACCAGACTTCTCATTTCTAGTCACCTATGATATCGGTATGGTAGTGCCTGTTTCATTTTATTCTTTCTTTTGGACAAACTCTATTGATTGAAGCATGATATTGAACATTCTTTAACTGATGAAATAAGATACAGAACAATACCAAGGAGTGGAAGAAAAAGTGCTAGCTATATATCAACAGATAAGAACATAAGACTGTTCCTACATCAAAGATTCACATGTACTTAACTTAGCAACCATCTAGGGACTTCTCACCTGTGAGAGTGTGAGTTTTTGGACAATCGTATCATTCCCAACTCTCATTTTCCGAGTCGACCAGGGCTAAATTGAGTTCTCCACAACTACATCCCATCAACTTAGCTACAGTACTAAGACCTGCAATATGACAAAAGAAAGCCAAATAAAAAAATCTGTTCACAAATACTATGAATTTGGACAGATAGAAATACTGATATAACCCATGTCACCTAACATTAGAAATGATCCTGGCTATGTGGAAGCTGTTCGGGAAAATGCAGATACAGAGAAATTTCAGGAAGTTGACATTTGTTTCCCTAAGTATGAACCTGTCCTATCTACCACTCAATTAGAGGAATAGAACACAGCATAACAAAAAAGAAGTTGTTTACAAAAAACAAAGTGAAGTCCTACCATATATGAATTTGCTGTATGTTGAAGCAAGTCGATATTACGTTGCTAACATCCTACACAGTTAATCTTCCCATAGAAGTTAATAAAACAGGTTAATTAATTAAAGTGTTCAATTCTATTAACTCTTCATAAAATGCAGCATTTCTCTGGGAAAAAGGATAGTAATAGAAATCTAAAAAACATTTTGACTTTAATATCTGGAGATTTCTTACCATCATCTTCCACGGCCTCCGCATGTTTTCATTGTCAATCACTGTAAATGCAACATTTCCCAGCCACAGTACTGCAGCAAGCATTGCAAATACACTCTCTTGTCTTCCTTGCTTATATGGACAACATTCAGAGCTTCCTGCCTCAGTAGCGGTAACAGTTAGGTTTATGTGACCCACTTATTACTGCACAAGGTCATCGTAATGACGAAAGGGTATGTGAATGTCTGTGCAAGAGGGAAGAAGACATACCATAACAATGCAGAACTGTTCGGCATCATCAACTCCAGGGATCGAAAGCAGTTGCTCTGCTTCAAATAGTAATATTCATCGACACTTCTAAGATTTAATTTTTCTATGCCACAAGAAATTAAAAAGCAAATGATCAGGTCAATTCTCAGCGTAAATCTATATAATAATAAGGCATCAGCATCACTGTATGATGTTTGCTATGCCACAATTTTCAGGAGGCAATGCTTTGAAAGATAATTAGTGAATACCAAAATGTTTTATAACAGATAAATCTTAGGTCTGGGAAAGGGGACAAGAAAGAGGCACACACTAAGGGCTATGTACTACAGTAATACAGTATCCTTAATTTTGACTTATTTAGTCTTTTTGGATATCATATATGGATTGCCTCAGCTTCTGTTCATAAAAAGGCAATTCCCTAAACATGTTTCAAGATCAAATATTTAACATTTCTATGATTCCGAGTAACTAGATCCCACATTACTGTCATAGCATATACTTCAAATTAGCCTGGTATTTCAACGATAGATTGATTCAGGCCAAATCCTGGAATTAATCAACACATGGGTCAAATTCAAGTGCCATGCCAAGAAAAGGACATTTCAGACAATCCTCCTAAGGCTTCGGCTGTTTTGGAGGGAAAGTAACAGCACAATTTCTATGTTCCAAATAGCCATTTTGCAAAAATTGGGATTATTGGCATTTTACTCTGAATCTTTTTAATGCACGTTCAGCAAGTCTTGTTGTAATGTCATTCTAGACCTTGTGGACTCTTTTTCCTATAAACATCGTGTATATAGCAAAAAATTAAAGTTTCTTCCGCACAAGAAATTGAGAAAATGGAGATGTCAAGTATAGTATACCCAGTCCATTTGTGCAATGGGTCATGGATGCTTTCTAGAGCATTCTCTTCAGAGGTGGACATGGTAATATAGCATGCCTGAACTCTTTTATAGGTTACCATTGTCATCACGAATTATTTCAGGTAAAGCTTCAATGCTGATCCTCAGTATCCTAGAATATGCTAAATGAAGGATTCAAATAAAATATATACCTCTCAGGAGCGAGGAGCTCCAGCGCAGAGCTGATAGAAAATATGGTAAGACCTTTCTCCTTCTGCACATTGGACTACTCTAGACTGTTCATAGAATGAGTAATCAATCAAAAGAGAAAACTGGCAACAATTACAAAGCTGAGCGAAAATCTTACCTTCTCAAGTAGAACTTCATCATAACAGAAGAAAAACAAGAAAGAGAAACAAAACAGTAATTGGGTGTGACCTACAGAGAATCTAAAGGAAATAGAAATGAGAAAACAAATAGAATCATCTTACAGGTCTGAATCCTGGCTCCGGAGATTTTTCCAGTTTCACTGAACTGTATTTCAATCAATTTCCCCTGTCACATGAATAACTCGAGTTAACCCAACATGAAATGCAGAAGATGTCCTCTAAAGAATGTGAAACTGCTTCCAAGCAACCCAAGCATGTCAAACAAATGGAGGCAAGAAAGCTTACAAAGCGGCTTGAGTTGTCATTTCTTAAGGTTTTTGCATTACCAAAGGCTTCCAATATTGGATTAGTCTTCAGTATTTCATATTCAATTCCACTCCCACCGCCAAGGGCAGCCAAATATTGCATTGCTATCTTTGCAGTCTCAGTTTTGCCTGCTCCACTTTCACCGCTGGAGGAATAAGAGATGAAACCATAACTACAGGATTCAAACAAATGACATGAGCCAATGACTGCTATCTGAAAGGCCTAGTACTAAAGCTGCTCAACAGAAAATAAGGCGCACAGATTTTTAAAGGGATCTTAATTTAATCGTCAAGGTCCTTTCTCACTCTTTATCACTATACAGCCTATGCTCTGACTGCCTCAATATTGTGCAGTGCACTCATTCACCATTGTTTCTAGCGCGGGTTCCATAATCATGGACATGAAGAGACAAACCAACAGATAACAATGCACAATCCCTCTCGGATGAAAACGACAATAATACTTCAAAGAGATTTATGAATCCTAAGGTCCTTGGAAATATATTCGAGTTAGCTAACATTAAACCACAAAGTAAACTGGTACTTAGAGGGGTAAGTTCTTAGTTGCCAGAACAGAAATAAAGAAACTGTTTTATTTCTCATAAAAGATAAAAACAAATCCACTCTGTCCTACTCTAGCTTATCGTTTACAGGATAGAACTATGTCTTTTATAGGTAATAAACAATTCAAGTCAAGAAGCTAAAAGAAAGATGCAAAATAAAGGCTCCCAAATTCAACCCAAGAAGCTGCACAGGCATGATTGGTATCTTGATGTGTAGTATTCGAGTCTACTATACACACTGTAAATCAAAGAAAAGCGAAAGAAGACGACGCTATGATGCTAACCTTATGATGATGGACTGGTTAACTTCATCTGAAAGAAAGAAACTTATATAAGAACTTGTTCACAACTCCCAGAGGTTGTATTCAAGTAAAAAATTGACTAAAATCGAAGAACACCTCGTATCATTTCCCTTATTGCCGTATCCGTGATAGCATAGACATGAGGACTCTCCATACGCTTATTCTTATATGCCTCAACGTAATTATTGCCATATAAAGGAACTTTCTTGAAGGGATTTATTGCTACCAATACTGGCCCTGCTTTGGTCTTAAATGTAGAATATTATAACGAAAATGGAGTCAGCAAGAACAGAATCCTCCAAAAGAAAACTGCAAATTGAAACATTAGAAGATACTTACATAGATCATGTCTTGATTGTACCGATACTGAAGATTGTACAATACTGAGGGTTCACTCAAATAACTTAACTGCATGAGATCATCCACTCCATCCAGGATATCGGGATTTGCTGGGAGCAAACTTTCCTCTTTTACTTTAAAAATCTACACTTAGGATGCAACTTAACCATAAATAAATAAACATCAATCTTCAAACACTAATGCAGTGGTTTAGAGTTTCCTTAGTGACTCACTTTCCCCTCAGGAAGTGAAACAAGGGTCTCCACCCCTGAAGTTGATAATACCTTCACCAGCTCCAATCCCCATTTGGAGTTTGAAACCAAGATTGAAGTTTCTGGAACAAACAAGTTACAACGTAATTGTGATTAATTAAATAGTGCGTAATTGTTATCGTCACTCAATCCCTTCCTAAGTTACCAAAACTTAGTCAAAGAAACAACAACTCGATAGCTTAAGCAAGGGAGTTGTATCTTCTAAACGCAGGGATGAGGGATAGGATGATTAAAAACGCGCTTTAGTATGTGATCTGAACCGCATTTTATTTACAGCTTCTGAAACAATTGCTAGGAAAATGAACAAAGAAAAATGAACTTTCTCGCAGATACTAACAGAGTTCTCACAGTGCAAAAGAATGCGGGCATGCACATAAACAAGACCTTAGATTTATCCCTTTCTCAGCGAAGGGGAATGTGCTGGACTAAGATTCCGGATGCAACAGTTTCAACAGCACGATTGTTTACCAATCAATTCCAAGATTCGAGAGTAGTTCATATCCACAGTAGAAGCAAAGCTGATATTATTTGTTACACGAAGAATAAACATACGGAGAGGTAGCATGGAATTGTATCATATGCTTGCTAACCAAACAGAAATCGGATAAAGAAAGATTAAAAAAAAAAGGTTCTTTCCCAAAAAAAAAAAGCCTATAGCTAGAAGATTTAGAAGAACTTACTCCAAAATGCAGGACATTCTGTCAAAAAAGTGATGTTCGAGAAAATAACTAACTTCACCAATTAAAGTGTTCTTTCTTTTTTCCGAGTTCAAGTTCAAATCTGGTGGAAAGCAGCAAAATTAATGTGTACCTTCTTGGAGGCATAAGGAGTCGTATCATCCCATATCCTGTCACTACGAGAAGTCGAGGTTGAGGGCAAGAGCAGAGCCACTGCCTCGGAGTCTTCATCACCCATAGAGGGCCTTTCTTCACCTGATACACGACTTCCACCATAGGGAGAATCCTCATTGGCTAGGTCCACGTTAGAATTCCTCCTTTCAGCACCTCCAGCTACCCCGTCCCCAAGAGTCCCATTTCTAGAGTATGGGATGACATCAAATCGCCGCTACCAAGCTTCTCCCTCATTGCAAGGCCATCAGATGCTTGCGTATCCATGAACCTAAACTGACCAGGCGAGGATTTGATTGACTGAATGGGAAGGCGGGACTTGGGACCTCCTTGACAGTTTTCACTCCAGCTTTGTCCAGAATCGCCAACAAGCTGATACAGAGGATAAAGACTGAAATCAGAAAGCTCGCTTTATACAAGACACACCAAGACATTTTAACAAACTTTAAAAAGGGCCCACTCGATGGCTTATCAACTTGGTATTGGTGGGGACCACAATCGGACAGCTCAATGCTCTTCAACCTAAAGCTCCAATAGACCCTGAAAGCAAAACAACCAAAATGCTGGACTCGCTAACTAATTCAGCATCCATAAACGGTTCACATGAGAATGTAAGTTTCAAAATCAACCGACCCTTGCATTCTTCACACGGACCAAACTACAGCGACTCCAGCAGAACTAAAACGCAAGCTAACCCACAACCACCGTTCCCGAGTAACATAAGGCGAGAACGACGCGCCAAACAGTACCGCACAAACCTCCCAAGTTCTTCGCTTGCAATTTTTTTCCCATCCGTTCACCCGCCGAACAAGTCCCGTGCGGGCGCAATCCACTGCGGCAAACGAATCTCGACCCGATCCGCTAGCGCCAGGGGTCATCGCTAGCTCGTACTCAGGCCAAAATCGGCAAATGCACAACGGGGGAAAGAAAAAAGAAACAAAGCAAAAAGAGGAACGAAGAAAATCCGAAAGCTCTTCGCGGTTACCTCCAGAGAGACCAAACACGCTCGCGAGAGGCAACAACACTCGACGCGCACCCACACACACAGAGCTTCGATCTGGCTCCCGAAATCGCCCCCAGATATCAAATCACTCCAGAGTCCAGACTGAGCTCCGCCAGAAAAAAAAGGAAGAACTCGACCCACAAACACCAGAAAAACATCAACCGAGAATCGCGCGAACCAGAAAATCTCCGACGAGGTCGCAGCGCTTGGCTCCTCGGAAGAACGAGAGAGAGAGAAGAAATCCGAGAAGACGAGATCGTCGAGAATGGGGGGCAAAATCCCAGGCGTGTGTGGAGAAGCAAGAAGCCACCCTTGCTTTTTGCTCCTGTGCTTCCGCTTTTTCCCTTTCTTCTTTCTTTTTTTCTTTTTTCTTTATTTTCTCTGCTTCTTTTTTTCGAATTTATTTGATTTTAAAACGTGGTTTTCTGTCAATTTTCCTTTTTTTAAAAATTTTTCGTGGTCGCAACTCGCAATGGGCCAACCAAATTTGAAAGTCTCGTTAACGTATCTTCATCTTTTAGCGGTGTGACGGTTTTGGCCCTGCCTTTTCGGAAATAACGGCGGGAGTCTTTCCGAATACGCGGGGCGTAATTTTTGCACCATGAATGAGCACAAAAGTACGTAAAGTTACGATGAACTCTTTTATTTGTTTCCTATTCATTTTCCAAAACAATTCATCAATTCCAGTTTGCTTTATGACCATAAGGGAAAAAGTCATTTTTTACATGCTTTCTTAACTTGTAATGATAATTATCAAACATTTGATGCGACATTAAATGGGTTAATTTCTTCTGGTAGCAAACATGTTCAGTGTGAATTATTTTACAAGACAAAAAGAAAAAGAAAAAAAATTCATACCTTTTTCAAAAAAAAGTGCATTCGTAATGCGTATACGTAGGCTCTATTTAATGCGAAGAGAGCTAGCGTGTCTCATCATATCGAGCTGGGTCGACATGATCAGTTGAATATAGAAATAATATTTTTCAAACGCTGCGTGAAATTAATATTAATTTGGAATGGCTCGTGATTATTTTTGAGGTTGTTTTGTTTGGACCCGTGGATAAGGGTTATCTCGACAGTTAAAAGCTCGTAAAGAAAAAAGATCATCCTCAATAAATGCGGGAGCGAGAAAAGAGAAAAAAAGGGCGTTTTCGTCACCCATCATCCTATGCCGATGCGAAAAAACCCGGTCCGCTGAAAATTTTGGGGGGAGGGATGGAGGTCCAAGTCAAAGGGTTAGAGATGTTGCGGACGTGGCGGAACTCGGTCCGTCGAACTGGATGGGCGATCGTGCGGTCAATCTACGGCGCGGACGTGGAGGCAAGACCATGCGATCGCGGCACTCCAGAACGAAAGCGTTCCAAATGGCCCAGCAAACCGCAAAGCACGAGCCGCGCGATTCGAGTTGCTGTCGCAATCGTAGCTAGTCGGGCGGGGGAATCTACTGCTTCGCACCCACGGCGACTCGTGTGGATGGCCAATCACGGCTCGCTATTCTCTCAGCCCCCCGTATCGTGAGTCCATAGTAGAGTCGCGTTTGGGAATTCCAAGACTCCTCCAACTTTGTTTGCTAGGTAAAAATAAATTTTTAATTAAAAAAATCTTCCTTAAAAATGATCGCTTATATTTATTAAAATAATTAATCAATAAATATTATTTTATATTATCAATGATAATTTATCTTCAAATATTTTTTTATAAAATGGTGAAAATATTTTTCATTCATTTATTTTTTGTAAACAATATGAGCAATCGTTTTCAAGAAAATATTGTTCGAATCATTCATCATTCACGAAATAAACACCGTCATTTAATTCGATTCAGAATGGGAAGGACATAAGTACGTTCACTAATTTTAATGTTTATAGCGATTAGTTTTTGACAGTGGCTGGACATCTTGTGAGTTGAGCTGAAACTATTGAGTTTTCGAGTGGGGGCGTTGATACAGCGGTAGCGATGTGGTATCCACATCAATCTCGACCGAATAAAAATTAACGGAAAAATTTATCAAAAAAGCCATAGATTCTAAATATTTTTCACTTTTTGCCAATTCAATCCTCTTAACCAAATCTAATCACAACGAGGGCAGCTAGAGCCATGACACTCGCATCCCTCGCACCTACCGCCGCCGACCTCTAAAGCTAGGGAAAAAAGGATAAAATAAAATAAATAAAAAATATTGAAAATAATACATCACCCGTAAGTAATATCACGTAAAATGTCCAGCGTCCACATCAGCGATTTCCGCCCAACAAGATTAAACGGGCAAAATTGAAAAGGTTCAGGACCAGATCTGCAGACTTGAAAGGCTCAGAACTAAATTGACAAAAATGTTAAAGTTTCGGGACTATTTCGACGGTTCTCCCAAAATTAACAAGACTCGAAATTCGTAGATCAAATTTACCGGCAAAACTACAACTTTACCAAATAGATAGTGAGCTCAAGCTCTGATCATATAAGATATAGTTAAATTTGCAACATCATTATTGTCCGAGATTTCCTTTTCTTTACTTTTCCTAAATTTGTACGACCGAGAAAAGGTGTCCCCCCCAACAGAACCTAAAAGCAAAACGCTGGGCATCCGTTCCAACCAAAATTAGATGTGGCACCACCATGAATTCAATCAAAACGACCGCGCATCATCGAAACGACGGGGACTGATCGTGCGAATTGACGGCTATCCCGTCGGGACATCTATAACGACTCCTCGTCTAAAGCATCTCTCTTCCCACGACGTGATATGTCTAGCAAAATTCGACCTAGAAAAAGACAAAATACTAATTCTCCTTATCTAAAAATTATCGAAAAAAAAAAACGAGTCTCTGAAAGCTATATCGTGAATTATGAGTTCGAAATATGGTATGTTTGCGCTCGCAGCCTTGCTCTTTAGCTTTTGGAGTTTGCCTAATCAATTAGCTTCATCGATAGAAATGTGAAAATTGGATCATCTCTTACATAGTCCTCGCGCACCCCCTCTTTTTTTTTTTTTTTATGGTCTATCGTAATTGTGACTCTCGTCTCTCTCGCTTTTGCTCTACACTCATCTGTATAGCACAGGAGTCGAACATGGTACTTGTGATACTAAAGTTCCCACCCTCTAATCCCCTTATTAACAGTCGCCATGCCTATTGGACCCCGCCCTTGAATGATTGAACTTTTCCTTTCCCTTTTTTTTCTCGTCCTTTATTTTTTTTCCTACATATATATATCATATATATATATATATAATATTATTTGCTATGAGAATAGATGAAGTTCCTTATCAATTGGTCAAACCTGTGAAGACAATCTAAGGACAATGGGTCCCCAACCAGGAGGGCTCTTGGAGGAAGCTTTCCCTTTCTCTTTTTGGGCACGCCCCTTTGGAAACAAGCTGGATACGAGCGTGTCGTCGTCGTCGTCATCAAATCAATAACATGCGAATTTTCCATGTTCATAATGACTCGGGACACGATCGTAATCAGCACATCACCGGCACCGGCACTGGTTAGTACGACCCGCCACCTGAATCGAGTTCCCCAAAGCAGGAATCGAGCCCACAATCACGTTTTCGGGGGCCGGAGGCGACCGGGACAACTCGGGATGGTTCGACGGCATTAAAAGGTGCGAAAAAAAAAGGAAAACGAAGAGCGGAAACTCGAGAGCAGTTGGCTCGGAAAATCAAAGGGGAAAAAAAAGACCATAGAATAACAAGATTCGAATGACTAAAATTGATAAGTTTATATTTTATTTCCCTTTTTTTTAATTATAATTTATATCCTACGTGCTCAATTTGCTGGGCTGTGTTTTTGCTTTACATTTTTCGCTTCACATTCAGGCTGTTCTTTATTCCTCACACGGCAAAAAAAAAAAAACAAAAAAAAAACAAAAAGTGGTTAATTTGAGTTCGTTTTTGGCGCCTCACCTTCAAACTTCGCTCGTAAAAAAGCGAAGAACTCAGGCCATCTGATTTCTCTGCGTCACAAGGCATAAAAATGAAAGGTCGATTCTAGACTTTAATTATGAAAGTCAAAAGCCCCGAAAGCGAAAGATCGTTCCGAAGAGCCGCTCGCGACCCTTCCGGATCGCGACCACGGAAGAACCGGAACCCGACGGATCGGGTTTCGCGTGGCCAGTGCTGAATCGCATTTTACCAATTCGGGAGGCTCGATGATGACAATTCAGAGGTCCAGATCTTAGTAGAGAGAGAGAGAGAGAGGGGGACAGTTTGGATAACAGAGGGTGCTCCATTAGATTGCAACTGGAAGAATTAAATGGATGGAGCAGATACAGAGGAGGATTCAGCTGGAGAGGTGCATATACATGTGAATGGGGAAGGTGCAGTTCCAATGGCACATGAAAAAGCAACAGCAAAAAGAGAGGTCAGATGGTGGTGATGGTTGTCCGTAGACCCAACACCCCCCCCCCCCAATTATTAAAGCTTTCTTCACCCGTGATCACTTCAAATCCTCATTTGCCTTTCCCTTCTTTTTTTTTTTGGGGGGGGGGGGGGGGGGGGTTGTGTTTTGGGGTTTGTTTCAATTTTCATCTCTAGTTCATACACATACATTCGAACTGACCTCGGAGTGAACAACGTTCCCTTTCCGATGATCGGGAACCCCGAATTCGCCCTCGTCAATCCGGAACGAGTTTAATCACTATCTCACATGCGTGACGCGATAGTCCATTCGGACATAGCACGACGAGAGTACAATGGTCGCCTTATGCATCGGAGAAGGCCCGCATGTCATCTTCGTGCAAAGCACGTGGCATCTTGTTAATGCATAGCATGCCGATTTGAGTTTTTTGTTTGTGTCTGTCCTAGTTGTGACCGGAACATTGCCGCTCCGGGATTTTCATTTTTCCTGTAATAGGGATCTGTTTGTACGAAGGGAAACGGCCGTCGAGAGATTGTTTTCCAATTTGTCACTTTTTGGATAATGGAAAACTGATCGATTTATGAAAAATGTTTTTCATGGAGTGAAAACAACAAGCTTACATCAGGGACCGGAAAACGATTTTCCGTCAGGCAAAAAACAGACCATTTTCCTTCACCACCAAATAAAAGAAAATTAATTATTTTTTCTCAAAAATAATTTTCATGAAAATTATTTTCCCCCGTTTACAATTTTTCGGCGCCGTAGCCTTACATTTTGAGAACCTCCACAGGGAGGCCGCTTGGAAGAAACCTGAAAAAGAAGAGTGAGTGGGATTTCACAGGGCAAAGGACATGATCCCAACCCCACAGGCTTCTGACCTAAGCTTTGTAAGCCAAAAAGGAGTTGGCTTTAGGTTTAATGCCATTTCAGGGATGGCCTAGTGCTCAACATCTGTTGAATTATTGATCTCCAACTGACCCCCCCCCCCCACAAACCAAATTAACTAAAATTTTCAGGTTGGGCCTGCTCCTGCACGTTAATGAACAGATTGAATGCACCACCGTGAGTTGGCCACTGCCGAGTTGAGTGATAATAATTTCTATTTGTAGACTCTCGAAGCATTCTAAATTTTTGTCCCAACGTTTTATATCTCGTTCCTAAGCAAGAGGCAATCACTTGGCATATGATTACCCTGATTTTGGACAACAACAAAAGAAAGATCCAGAGAATGTGTCTATTCTGAAGCCCAAGACTTTGTTTGCTGTTAACTGCCCTTTTCCTACAACGGGATCTTTTTCCTCAAGGCTGACCCATGACCAGCCGCAGCATAGTTTATTAATTGCAGAGGTTTTGGTCAGCTATGCTTGTTCTTTCCTACATGGGGTGTATCCTCCACGACAAAACAAGGCATTGTGATGGTGCAAACGCGGGGCACGTGTCCGAGGCCTTTTGGAGCCGGCATGCCGGGTTATGCGCCGAGACTTTTGGAGCTGGCATGTTGGGCTCTGTGTGCGGGCTTCTCTCTCTCTCTCTTGCTACTGTCTCGTCGGGTCAATAAAAACAAAACAAGAAAAATGCGACAATATATATCAGTAAGCAAGGATCTGCTGGGTTCTTTGAAAGGATTTGCCCAGAATCCTTACTTCTCCGAACTTTGTATTCATAACGAATGCTGAATCTTTATCAGTATTGAGCAGATCCCGGTAAAACGACATGCTGGTATCATCTCCAGCGAACCTTATCTTTTTGTACTCGATCTTTATACTTCACTATACCGACATACCGCATCATCTTAATGAACGGACGGGCCCATGACTGAGCCCAATCGGGTCTGCCTATAAGCATTAACCAAAAACAAGCACACGCAAATGCAGAACACCGAAAAATGGAGCGGCAAGTTTATTGTTTCCAATCTCTGCCTCAGTTATGATAATGAATTGGTACAGCACGGTCACTCGCGTGTTCATCAGATACACAACATTATGCATTGAGAAATCAAGGGCGTCTGAATTTTCTACTTGAACATAGTACATAGAAAGAAAAATAAAACAGCGGAAAATCTGGGGGAAAAGAGTTTGACTAAATCCTGTTCTGCGTCCTTAAATATCTAACTCATCCACGATCTACGTCTATATCCCCGCAGGACTACAAAAACAGCGGCTTCATGAAGTTGAAGCATATCATGCAACGGGGATCTTGGGTTCGCCTAAGTTAACAAAGGCCTCCGCACGGATAATCCGGGCTGTCACGACATGCCAAGACACGAGGTGATTCATGAATGCATCAACATATTTCCCTCGATCATTCTGTACAGCAGAATCCAAGATCAGGACACCCATACGTCAATTATGAGAAAAGATACTGAGGAATGGTTTTGTACCTTGTAATCTTGGTAATAAGCATGCTGCAACGGAAAATAAAGGATTTAGGAAAAATCAATATCCACATGTGCACACATGCAAGAGAGAGAGAGAGAGAGAGAGCTTACTTCCCATGTATCCAAGCTGATTAAGGGCTGCACGAGGAGAGGAGGAGAATTAACAACAGAAGAAGAATATCTCAGAAGACAATCGGGAAATGCTGACTTACAATGTCATCCCACGCAATCGGGTTGACAGCATTTGATGTCTTCACTACTTCAAGTCTCTTTTCTTGTCTCTTCACTGAACAGAAAAGAAGACGAATAAATATACCCCCACAAAATTGTAACAGTCAACTTTTATGCTTTGATGACAGTTCCAAACTGTTAAGTATAGAACCATCCGGAAAAGGGTAAATCAACAATCAACTTTGCAGAATGCACTTGGTACATTTGGTACTTATGTGCTCCTCGGCACTATGGAGTTACTATTCCCTAATCAAAATTGGATTTTGGAGTAAGAGAATGGTTGACTCCTTGGCTGTCTGCAGTCAGAACATTACTAGATGGCTGTTAAAGCAACAGTCAAGCGAGCATCAAATGGGAAAAGAAGCAGGCCTAATTTTAGAAATTAACTTACAGACAAGCCAAACCCAGCCTGACCCAAACAGCGACAAAGCAGCTTCAACAAACTTCTCCTTGAAATTGGTAAATGAACCAAAGTCCTTTTCAATCTGCTGAAGAAGACCCAGTTCTGGCATGCCTCCACCTCCAGGTTGCATTGATTCCCAAAAGAAGTCGTGATTCCAAACCTGAAAATTTTTACTTAAATTAGAGCCCGCAAAATAATTCAATGCGCCATGCATGATCACACAAGGACATCCTAAGCTATGGTGAAATGCTCACATTGCACATAAGACGAGCAAAACTAGGATATTCTTCTCTGTATAATGGTTACATGCTAAACTTCGTGAAATCATAACTCGAATCAGATCCAGCTACTTGCCTTACCTCCTCCCACTAAAAGTGCTGGGCTAGCGTTAGATGTTGACAGTCAGCAATTGGTTAGGTCTGGCTACACATGCTCAATTGCCTAATATTCCAGTTCTTTTGGATATTTCTTCCTGTATTCGCATCAATATCTTATACAAGCAATGCTTGCATCAAGCAAGGTGGTCATAACTAACATTTCCATGACTCTGCCCAAGGCTCCGGCAGTTTGAACCCTTCTGGGTACAAAGACTGGCCCTAAAAGCAAAAAAAGGCAAGGAAAACTACTGATTACAAAATTATCGACCTGCAATCTTGTCCAGGAGCATCACAATTTGGAACTAGTGCAGAAGGTTCAGGATCTCATTAAGATTATAAATAGCTTTTCTTGTGCGTGTAAATGGTCTCTTGCCAACACACATACTACCAGCAACGATTATATGGCCTAAAAGAGGCTCTCCATCAAATGATTATATCAAATGGTCGCTAGAAATGCTAATCAGTAGTGGAAATACTTATTTAATATTTTCCAACCATGTAATTCTTATTTATCTGCTGAAGATGAATTGGAATAATGAGAAGTTCATTCTTATGTTCCAGAAAGTTCCTCACAAGCACGTGCATGTGCATTACCTGAATCTCAGATATAAGATGATCACTTCGAACCCTTATCCTCTGAACTGCTAAGATACGCACATGATATTTCTCAGCCAATGAATCGATTACTCAGGTTCAGGTGACAAGCTATGCATAAGAACATGTTAGATCCTCACGCTTGCCTTGGCTCAGTAAATGACAAGAATGGGACCAGGGTGAAAGGAGCTTTAAAGGGGATGCAAAGCTGGGCTGAGTCCAACATTTTTGGTGAACTCCTTACTTGAAATTTGAAAGAGTCGTGGAATGCTACTGAACAAAAACTATGCCATACCAAAAAGGCCAACTATGCTAGCTGTTAAGCAGCTGAATATCCACGAGTACTTTAACAACGTCCACAGAAATTCAAAGCTCTCTCTTTGTATGATAAGCCCCATAATTTTGCATACCAGGTTCCTTTAATTAGATCCCTCGTGAACAGAAACTGGGAAATGAACTAAAGGATGTGCAAGTTAGGCAAAAGGGCCAACTGACGAAGCATCACCAAACTGAATGTGCTCATGGCTGCTCTGAGAGAAAGGTTCATGTACAAATTTCCTGAGAATACAGCTTTCATCAGCTGCATAAGCCGTGGAGATAATTACACAGCCAAAGTTGTCCCAGTGGAGAACCAAAAAGCAAGAGGATACAGCACAACTAGTAAGTGAACTTGCTGAAGAGAAGAGGACATGCCTGTGCAGCATTATTGAACTCCGGTAGTGGGTTCCCATTGTTGTAAGTTACTTTAACAAGTTCGTCAAGAGTGTAGCCATATAGTATGTCATTCTTCTCAAGTTGTTTGTTCAAGCCTTCCACATAACCATGATGATGTTCTCCCCAGTGTGTTTCCAGAAGCCTCTTGCTCATATAGGGTTCAAGAGCATCCTACATATTCGGACACAGTTACTAGTAAGAACAGAAAAAACTCAAATCACAGAGTGCAAATTTTCTAACATTGAAATAACTGACATCGAAAATTTCAAGAGCGGCGAAAACTCCAAGTTACTGGAGTAGCTTTTTCCCATCAACAGACCTTAGACAATTACATAAAGAACTAAATGACAAGATAGTTTCTTCTTTTCCATAATTGGTAGGAAAGCCTAATTTTTACATAATCAATCAGAAAGCCCCACTTTTTTATGGTTTGCCGGCAAAATACCATACTTAATTCCTCTAATGATTTTTTGCAACACCTGCATCACATGCTTGTGAAATAGAGCAGATGCCAACTACATATTGGAGTCTTGAACAAGCTTGGATCAAGGCGTAAAGCCGCTCCATGGCTTAAGCCAAACGCTCAATTAAAACCATGGGCCACTCTAAAACTTCATTTGTCATGGATGTTCGTGGGAGGAAACTTCATACAGTTGAAGTAACATCAGAGCTCAATTGGCAGAACCTCAACTTTATGCCACTACGCTTATCTCTAGCTAGAGCGATAAGCATCAGTGACTGAAACAAAAACTAGCTTAGCTGAATTGATTGTGCAGGCCATGGCAATGATAATTACACATACAATTATCAGTGTGTGTCTTACTCTTTTTGGATAAAATTGTCAGATTGAAAACTTGTATGGAAAACTATCAACTAACGACTTACAAGTTCATACGGAGGACTCTTCAACCCATAGAAAGCAAGAACTTTTGAAGCTTTGCGTGAGCGAAAATCAGGTCTTCTCTGCTGCTTTGAAAAACAATTCGACTCAGATGTAAGAGTTAAATGAGAAAGCATATGCAGAACACTGGTAGAAAATCGATATAGCACAGTACACACTTATGACAATGGAATTGGTGAATAATGGAAAAATGAACATTTTTCCCTGAACTGAATTACTTGAATGATGATGTCAATCCTATTCTTGAAGCACAAGAAGTAACTGGACCTTTGCTGTCACTTTGGCATAACATTTCTCCCATGTATCAAACTTCTGAAGTATTATCCCAGGTAATCAGATGAAGCTCATACATGACAAAAATTTAATCAACCTTGAAATGACTTTTCGTATTCGTGCTCAAAGCACAGGTCACAAAAAAGAGAAGCAAATAATATTAGACCAGAACTCCAAAAGCACAAGAACTGTCAGTTTTGCAACCTAGAACTAACAGACTCTCTTCAAATATGTGTTTCCACCTAGAGATAGGCCTAATATCGCTTAATCACACCAAAACCCAAATCAAATCCTGGAACCTTCACTCTCTTTAGGTTGAGCCGAGGGTCACAGTCCAGGGGAATTAACCCAAATGATTGAGCCCTGAAGCTTCTGAGGGCCTAGGATTTCTTCTAGAGTGTCCTTGATAGATGGTCAGATGGAATCACCACCGTCGATTATAGTCAAAGGGGTTCTTGTATAAATAGGTTGCCCTCCCCCATTTGTATCATTTCACAAATAATACAAATCGAGCATTGTATCGTCTCACAAGCAATAGATATCTAGAACTTCTCTTTACGAGTTTCTCTCTAGAATCCTAGATCGCAGGCCGGGCATAGGGAACACTAGATCAACCGGCCGTGACACAAGTCTATACCCTCATCAACTCACAAACACGAACCATTTTCAGATTCCTCCAACAATTGCAACATTATGTTGCTATTCCACTATGATAGCAAACAGGAAGAAAAGAAGACGCGAATGAGCCAAAAAAAATATATATATACTGTAAGAGCTAAAAACTGACCAGAGCAGGAAGCTTGAGGCTGTTCAGGTTCTGAGAGCAGTCATCACTCCATGGGAGCTTAGGCTTTGCCAAGCTAGAAGCGTGAAGAGAAAAAGACCTCATCTTTACCGGCCACTTCCTCAACCTGTCATCAGACAGCCACCATCTGCAACAAGAAAAGCCACCCACTTTGCTGAAAGCAAGCGAAAACGAAGACACCCATTAACTTCTCGTTCCAGAGCAACCGATTCCGAGGGAAGAACACAGATGGGTCGCTTTTTTTCCTACACAAATGAGCGCGAATGATTCTGCTACTGCAGCCAAAACACACGGGTGCGGAGAACATGGAAAACTCAAACGGACATAAAAAAAAAAAAGGATAAGAAAAGAAGAGGAACAACAAATTCAACCTTGAAATATTCAAGTTTTGCGGGAAAGATGTTCGAAGCTGGGTGAGAAGAAGGCAACTGACGCAAAAGTTAGTCCAGTGCCAGTGGATAAGGGGCAGCGAGCTCGTTGCTTTGAAGAAGCGGCCAGAGAACTTAAGGATGAATCATACTAACGAGAGCGTATGTCGGGTTTGAACAATTTATAAGCATGTGTTCCTCAATCACATAAAGATTCTCTCTTTATCAGGAGAAAACTCATTGTTCTAAAGTTTAATGTTTTTATTCGTTTAGCAATTCTTCTCATTACTTCAAAAATATTCGAAACGTTTTGTACTTAATTCAAAATATTCAAGTATTTCTCATTTTTAATAATTTTTAATAATTTTTCTTCAAGAAAAATTTAAAATAAAAACATGAAGTCTAGTCATTTTCTGGATCAAAGGTTCACCTTATGTCAAATAATCGCAAGTAGCCAAGTCAATCTCAAATAAGTATCCGAGTTTGCCGGCCTGTCAAATTTTCGCCGATCATCGAGCATTTGATTTTTCTGGTAGCCGAAACAGGCATCAAATATTTAGGGAGAAACAAAAATAAATAGCCAAGAAAATAAATGAAAGGCTAGGAGACGGGGGCCAACGAACTCCAACAGCCAGCCCGGGCTCGTTGCTGGAGCATGTGATTCAAGCATATGTAATTTTGCTTTGACTTGAAGCGGCAAGAATCTGGCAGACCCGTAGCTCTTCGTATCTTCTTCTTCTCTCCAGAAGGGAAGCATTGTCTGAGTCCTTCGCTCAAGAATATCGATCATGTAAGTCCCCCAATCCCATTTCTCATTTCGAAACTTTGCTCGTACCGTCCGATGCAGTAATTATCGCCACTTTGAGTCCTCGAGAAGGGAAGAGAGGACTCCAATCCGGACGGCGCCGACCCTGTTCGCCGAATTCGATTTCTAGAGAATCTTTTGGATGTTGGGCTCTGTTAATCTGGGCTTTGCATGCGTTTGATTTGTTGCCCGGCGCAGAAGGAGGAGAAGAAAAATCCACGCAGGAGATGATATCTGCGCTGCTCGAATTGTTGCGGTGCCTTTTTGTTGCGAGGAGAGGCGCGAAGAGGACGATGATTCTTCCTACAGGGACCCTCTTCGGTAGTCTCTCTCTCTCGTCCGCCGATTTGGGATCGGTGGTAGTCCGAGCCGACAGCAGCGAGGGGCGCAGCTCGATTGGGTCAGTGTGAATTTTGTTAAGGAACCTTTGAGACGGCGTGGCGACAATTCAAATCTTAAAGCTGCCGGTTAAACTGTTTCTCTGCTGCTTCATGATCAATTTGTAACCGAGGAT
>JAGVVM010001685.1:0-41298 GCA_019149425.1 Psidium friedrichsthalianum
TTTTCTCTTACTTGATATCCCCCAATTTTCATAGTTTGCCCAAATTTCACATTATAATGTATATCAATTTGAGATTTCTCATTATGTGTATCAGTTTGAGGGTTTTATGGTTAAAAATAGTTTGAGGTAAATTTAATCACATGTGGTATCAAATTTGAAGTTTTTTCTAGGAGTAATACTGTTAAGTGTTGCCTAAAAGTTTTGAGGATGAGCATGGGATAAAATTTAGAAAATATGACTAAAATGGTAATGGGTCAGCTAATTATGGGTGTCTAGCTTAGAAGGACGAACTTATATTTGAAAAAAGCATTCTAATAATTTTGACAAACAATCAAAATTTCCTCGCGAATAAAGGGATTTTGGGAAATTCATTAGCTACTTTTCAAAATTTAGTTGACATATTAAGAATGAGCAATTAGCGATAAAAGTGATAAAACATTACTGATAAAACGATATAAATATATTTGATGAGAAGTTTGTGGAACCCGATACAACTTCAT
The DNA here is from genome assembly GCA_019149425.1 of Psidium friedrichsthalianum. Taxonomy (NCBI): domain Eukaryota; kingdom Viridiplantae; phylum Streptophyta; class Magnoliopsida; order Myrtales; family Myrtaceae; genus Psidium; species Psidium friedrichsthalianum. The sequence continues at coordinate 501 of JAGVVM010001685.1, forward strand.
GCCACATGTTATAATAAAGTTATGTTTCTAAATAGCTCAGGATTTACCACTGTGTGACAGTAGCATATCGGCGGAGCGTCAATTTCCCACCATTATCCTGCGCATACTTTACATCCTTCCTCTTCTTTTTTTATTGTGTATTGCTTATCAATACATTATGTGCATAAGTACCTTTTAATAAAGCAAGTTTTTGGTTAGTATGTGATGTTTATTAAACTTTCGAGAGTATTAATGAGTCACGAACTTACGAATCTTACTTATGATCTATCAATAGAAGAGATGGGATTATTGGGCATTAGCAAACTTCTTAACTAATTCAACAAAATTGAAACGTCATTGTTGCTATCAATCTAAGTTGTCAAAACTTCATTTTATTAATATAGGTTACTATCACTCCAAACATTACGAAGCCTAGCTTAGGTCGGTGCTATCCAAAAAGACAATCGTCCAAAACCCGGATGAGGAATTGCAAATGAAAATGAGAGTATTTACATTTTTCTTCTCCACTAAAAAACATATTTGTGTTTTTGTGAAAATAAACTTTCTTATTAGATATGGAACATTTAAAGTATACTTGGTGTACTGTATTGTAGTTTCTTAATAATTGTATACTTTTATTTTCTTTCTTTGTGATGAGATTTTCAATTGATAGATAACTTTAGACCTCCGTTTTGTTCCTGAAAAACTAGATGATTTGAAAAAATTATTTTTTAAAAAAAAATGACCACTTTACTGCTTGAAAAAATGAGCACTATTTTCTTTTTTTCATACAGTAATTTATTTCCAAAACATTTTTCGATTTAAATGATGAAAATATATACTTCATCATTTTATTAGGGGAGATACAAAAAATAATTAAAAAGAATATTTTGAATAATTATTTTTCACGAAAACAAGACGTTAGCTCGACATTTGAGCTATACAATAGTTTATAAAAAAATATCAGTTTAAATAACAAAAAATGGTGTGCATTCTTAATATGTTTGGTTTTAAAGGCCGTTTAGTTTGTGAGAAAAAAGAAAGAAAAAAAACTCATATAAAAGCATGAAAAAATCATGTGAATATGTTTAATTGGTATTATCTTTGACATGAATATTTAGATTAAGTATATTTTTTTCCTTCGGATAATGTGAAAGTTGACATTAAATAATATGAATAAAATGCTCATACATATGTGTGTGAGTGAGCAAATAAGGGCCCGATATTTCTTAAATGAAATAACATTTGTCAAATTTAAGTTTAATAAACCTCCTCTTCTTCCTATGATCATTTATGGGTATCTTTCTGTCTTTCTTTATCTTTCTTGGATATGATATATGAAAGCCGTTCTCCCCCGGTTATCACCGCCATAGCGAGGGCAGAGATCAAGGCTCGTGGCTTTGTGTGCTCTCGATTCGAACACCCAACGGAGGGAAAGAAAAGACTCCACAGTCGCCACTTCGGACGAATCGCCGTTGTACGTCGCCCGCGAACATAGGCGGTGATAAACCACCAGCTATTGCGTACTAGCTGATCAGCTGTGGGCGACCGAGACGGGAGAGAGGAATACAAACGTTGAAGAGAATTGATCAAGCAGGCCCTTGAAAACACTGAAAAACAACTCTGAGCTACGGGCACATTATATCAGGGCCTCGGTATCGTAAAGATGCGTTACGATTCGGGCGATGGTTCGGAAGACAGTCGAGATGATGGTATTGCCGATTCTGCACTTCTACAATGAGTTTTTTAACTGTTATTAGGCATCCGCTCATGGCGAATTTCATGATATATGGATTACCGTGTGACAGAGTTTTATGCGAGTGCTTTTGCGGAATACCTAAAGTTAATTACGCCGTAGTCTGGTGAAAGAAGTGAACTTTGCTCTCGCTATCTGCTAATCTTGAAATGATTTTTTTTTTCTTCTGGTGAATTTCTTGCAATTCTGTTGCATTAAAGATGATAATTGCCTCAAATGACATGACAGACGACGAGGAGGAATATGAAGAGGGTGGGAGTGGCAACCGCTTTTCTGGGTTTATGTTTTGGGAAATGTGGATAACTCGGGCGACCTTGACGTTGATTACCTCGATGAGGTGATTTCTTTCGAGTTTTGCATGCCCATGCTCTTCATTTCTTTTGAATGTTGGCAGTCTACCTAAGAATGCATTGCATCTATGCTTTTGCGTCTGATGCTGGTTAATTGAGCTCAGTAAGATTACTGGGTGGAGCTTTTAACTTTTTAGATGTGGCTGGGAGCTTTCTTTTGACTAATCATGATAAATTTTGGGTGGTGCATGGTGTGCTCTAGCTGGAATAATTTAATGCTGCAGTATTCTATGTTCATACTTCTTGCATCCTGTGTAATCAATCCCTGGAGCGGCTTGAGTGCATTCTGGACAAACGACGCTTTAGACATCCAAACTTCTGGCTTGGACTTTAGTAGATTTGTTGGATAGTTTCTTATCGGCTAAATTCTAGGTCATTACCAAATGGAGAGCTAACCATTCGGTCTTGTGGCATCTATGCAAGTATAGCAAGCTTCTCTTAAGCTGTTTCTGTGCATAATAGGGGGTAAACATAAGGTAGTGTCTCATAACCCTGCTTTTTCATGGCTATTGTGCACTTCATGCGTCACATATGGGTCCATTACTAACATAAGATAATGATTTAACCTCAAATGCTGCAGGTAGAGTGTTGCTATTCTAGTGCTTGCTTAGAATTAATTTGTTAGAGATAACAGCCTCTTGTTTCTATCTAGTCTAAAGGATTACCGAGCCACGGGATGATGCGTAATAATATTCTGGCTATCCTATTTCCTAGCAGGCAAAGCGACACATGTATAAAATGCTCCTGGATGCTGTTTGGTTCTGCTTATTCATTTTTATTTATATTGCAGGATGCAAAGGAGCAGCTTGCAGCATTGGCTGACAAGCTTGGTCCATCTTTGGCTGATATTGATGTATGGCGGTTTTAATGCTTTGCATAAATTTGTTTAAGCTTTGTTAAAATGGATTTGAGAATTTTACTCTATTGTCTTAGCTGATCATGCTTGCAGTATAAGCTATCATGAATTCAATGAGCTGACAATCTCTCGATTTTCAGTTGTCTGTAAATCACCAAGAACGCCTGTTGATGCTGCCGAACAAGGTGATGATTTCTTTTTTTCCTTTTTGCTTGGTTTGATTTGATGACTCCGAAGTCAGTAGATGGTTTCTGAAGGATCTTTTGACCAAAATAGCTTCTCATGTCTTGTTAGAGTAACTAAATATTTAACCACCGCCGTCATCGAACAGCTTAAACCTTTTAGAACAGTTGGCAATGGGTCCCACAAAATCTTACAAATATCAAAACAAGAGGTCCTAAGTTCAAATTTTTCTAAGCCTCTATTTGCCTCCCCATCTACATAAATTGTTCACGCTTAGTATTACGCAAAAAGACCAGACTAAACGTGAGGGGTGTTAGAGTAACTAAATATTAAACAACACCTTCATCTAACAGCTTAAGCTTAGGGAAGAGTTGGCGGTGGTCTCACACAATCTCACATAGTTTACTGATGTAAAAATTATATGATCTATCTTCAATACTACAAAAATCGAAACTTTGGTTGGACCAATGGTTCTAACTCACTGTTGATCTTACAGCTTGGGGATGCTTTGTGATGTTGTCATCTGGAAAATTTGCTTGACTGATTTTTTTTTTTCTACAATAACTCCTTATGGTTGTTCCTTTATTCCTAATTGACTGGGATGAAGTATCTCAGGGAATCAATAGTTTTTGCAGTTGAATCCCATCCCAATTAAATTGGATACCTGTGGCTCATGTGACCTTTTTTTTCCTAGTCGTGTATGTTAATGGCGGGGGGGTGCTTTTTCCCTCTTTTATTTTTACAATGTCTGGGCAATTAAAAGCAATTATTGTATAAATTATTCTGCCATGATAGTTTAGTATCCCATATTGCTTGCTTGTGCCATTTAATGGACTTACAATTCATCTTATTGTCACGATTGCAACAACTTTCTGTTAACTTTTCAGGTCTATTATGCATAGGTTCTGTAGTCCAGGACCGCTATAGCTTCATCGGTCTGTATGTTGGTGTAGTTTGAGCCATTTCTTCTGATTTCTTTTGGGTTCTTCTGCCACCAGATTACGATGAGAAGGCTGAAGATGCTGTTGACTATGAAGATATCGAGGAGCAGTATGAGGGGGTCCGGAGATCCACCTGCCACCGAGGAAGCAATTTGTTTTCCAGAGAGGGATTATTGTATCTGCGAAGTTCCTTTTGCTTCTTTGTATGATAGAACTTCAGTATATGACGATGAAAATTATGATGAGGATGAGGCAAAATGAGAAAGAGCAGGAGGTGGTGGATGAAGTGCAGCAACAAGCTACTTTATCAGGTTTGCCAGAGCCATATTACATTCTGAGTTTTTTATATAAAGATGCTCGTTCTCACTATTTGGGTTCAATCATTAAGGTATGCTCCATGTGCATTGGTCTATGCTGTCCTTTCCTAGTTGATTAGACATCTTTCTCTTCCTAGTTCTTCAAGTGTGGTCTAAGTTACACGACTAGAAGCTGTTTGCTATGAGTTTTTGGAACAATATAGACGTTTTAAATGCTTACCACTACTTCTGAATTCTGATCATTAAAAGAAAGCGAGGAATGCTAATTCAAATGGTATAGAGTAGTTGCCTAGGTTTTAAGAAAATGAGTATGTTATTTTTTTAATCAGTTTGATGATTCATATTGTCATTCCTTGCTTCTTGTGGAAAGAACAATAAAGCAAAGAGTTCATTGTTTACACGATACTGTTATTTCAAATGCAACATTAGCAGGGGTTGTTTCCATGAAATAGTTATTGGGTGCCATTCCAAAGGAAAACTGAGAAATGACAAAGTCCCTAAACCTATAATGTCCAATAGTTTATCTTTTTTGATGATGCTACTTACATGAGGGTACCTGGACATAATGGTGCCTTGAAATTCTCTGAACTGCTAATGTTATTGGTTTTATTTAGGCATACTGGTGCCTTGACATCATGTCTGAAGTGTTAATTTTTTGGTTTGAGACCGCAGCATTTTTGACTTAGGAGCTCACTAAGGAAATGGGAATTGTTGATAGTACGCAAAATTGAGAATCAATCTCTATTGTTCACAGCTGTTACAGCAAGATGTTGGATGATCTCTGTCTCAATTCTTAACCTTTCCTGGCTAATAAGATTGGTAATAATGGCATTCTTCCTTCAGAAGTGCAGGCTACAAGTCCTGCAGTTTTCTCTGAAGGCAGTATATGCGCAGAGCATGAGCAATGCCATGCCTCTCCACGTAATGAAAGCCCAGTTGTTTCTTTTGAAGAATTTCAGGTCAGATTGGGTGTTTAATTTGCTTATGATAGAGTTGAAGTTTTCCCTTCCATATTCCGAGACTACTGCTCTTCGGATCTCTTTCATTGTGGTGATTGATGAACTTTTGTATCTTGTGTATACTCACATTCCTTTCACAAATTCTTGTCTCTTTCTTTTTTGAGCCAAAAATTGATTCTTTGGAGCAAAGCCTTTATAATAAGCGCATCATAAGTCTTCTATTCTAAATGGTTCCTCGTTGAAGTCGTGAATTAAGCATTGCAGAAACTTTGCAATCAAGTAGCTTTATTGACATCTCTCATGAGGGCTCTGCTGTGTTTCCCAGCATATTGTTATTGGCTAAGTAATATTTAACTGAACTATTTACGTGCACGTCAGGAGACAGCTGAAACTCATGAGGAACCAACAGAGGATGAAGCTTCTTCCCTTTTACCAGTTCTGTGTATTGAAAATGGAATGGTCATTTTACGATTTTCCCAAATATTTGGCAAACATGAGTTTTCAAAGAAAAGCTACAGAAGGGATCACAAGACCACGGTCCACAAAGGTATTTTGCTGATAGGTTGTAATCTGTTCCTCCAATGTTCCCCTTTATGCAATTTCCGATAAATATTATTGTCCTATATCCAATTATCGGTTATGTTTCTCTTTTGGCACCAAGCAGCACAAATACGAAACCGACAGTTATATACTGGACACATGCATACCAAAAAAGAGAAGGGCAGTAATAAATAGTAAAACCAAAAAGAATGATATTCAATGGCTATAGCAGAAGAACAGCAGAAGCAAAATCTAGAAAGAATTGGAAGAGAAGCATCTGTGACCTTTCGTAAAGATTTATCTCTGTTCTCTGATGCATGTACCTTGATTCCTTCGTGTTGTTTATTTCGTTCTGGCTAAATGTGCACTGTGTGATAAATTGTAGGAGAAAACTGTAAAACCAATGCATGGTCTAGGTATTACACAGAGAAAAAGGTACCATAAAAATCAAGATATAAGCAGCTCAAAGCTATTCCAATACAGAAGAAAGAGTAGTAACTTGCAGCTATGGCTACTCCAACATTGTTGTGTCTGTTTCTATGAATGCCAATCTCATTGGGAACCGCAAAGCATCTTAAAACATTGTTGGTGCTGCTCTTTAGACTTTGGAGTGCTGTAGACTATGATAGACCATATCCTATTTCTGTGTTTGTTCTTGGAGGAGACATATATCTTAATTACCTCTTCTGGTGGTACATGAAAGAATGTGTAGAGGAGCTAAAGACCTGCAGAATTTACGTTTTGCAAGTAAGAAGACAAAAGTGCGAATATTTATTCCTCCTCCTCCTTCTGGAAGGAGAAAAGAGAAGGGGGGTGTCCGGAAGGAAATATAGGAGAGGTTTGAGAAATCACTGCAGCTTCAGTAAAAAAGAATAGTGAAACACTCTCACGGTGGTATTAAACATGGTCCTTAAGGAACAGTTTGTTTTCGTGCTCTCTTCAATAGGGCTGGGGGGGTCATTCCTTTCTCTGTATGAAGTCTTTCTTCCTTTCCCTCATAAACTCTCTGCTTTGTCTTTAATTCTTGCTCTTAGATTATGGTTGGAAGTGAATTTGGTATCACATTTTCTTCTGAATTTCTTTCACCACCTTTCAGAAAGGTTTAAGTCTACAGATGCTTCTTATGCCGTGGAAGAAGATGAAGAGGCTTTCTTAGAGGTTTGAGTCAGGGTTTCTCATCCCTTAAATTGGTACAGGAAGTTCAAGATGATATAGTGGGGAATAATGACGATGATACACGGTATGAAAAATATGGTGCTGGGCACGGTGAAGGCAGATTTCCTCTGAGAGCTGACGAGGACATTTTTCTTGGTGGAGGACCTATGAAAGAGGATCTAACAACAGATCTTTCTACAGTTTGGCAGTTGCCTCAAAGTCCTAATTTCTATCCTCTTGATCAGCAAGACTGGGAAAATAGCATCCTCTGGGATAGTTGTCCTCTAAGCCCTGACAATTCTGCGGAAAACCATGATCTACGCGGAGCTGATTTAGGAGACTCTGTTGATGGAGTTTCTGAGCCACAGATTGGATCAGAAAATCTTAAATTAGGGCATCAAATAGCCCAAATTGAGAAGACAGATGGATTCAGGTGTCCTGCTACTTTGGTTTCCGCTGGATCAAACAGTACATTGAGATGTTCCAATCTTGTATTTTCCAAAAAGGAATTCCATCCCCAACTTTTGAGATTAGAATCTCATTTGGAATGGATAACTTTTGCCATGGAGATGGTTTGGAGGATAAAGGCACAGAAGAGCAACTTCAGCATGATGCTTTAACACAATTTAGCAAAATCTCGTTGCAGAATAAACACATTCTGGATGGGTCCTGGGTTGATGAGATAAGCTGGGAGCCTAATGTTTCAATTACAAAACCAAAGCTAATTTTTGATCTCCAAGATGGACGTATGCTTTTTGAGGTTTTAAATGACAAGGATGGTAACAATTTTTGGCTTCACGCGGGGGCTATGGTGATGACTCGATCTCCAGAACCCATTAGTCATGATTCTCTTCAGCTGATCAGTCATGGTAGACTCTCTAGTTGGGAGTTTGACATTGCCAATGACATTTTTTATTCAAACAGGAAAACCTCTCAGCAGCTTAATACTAGCTCTGAAAAACGTATTGCTTATGGTGGTGAAGTATATCATTCAGCACCTGCCCTTAAGTTGGAGACAATGAAACTAAAGTTGAGCAAGTAAGTGGTTTCATGATTCCTTGGGCCTGGTGTATTTCTTCTTTATGCAACATCATATGATTGTTTTGCACGCAGTATCAAGATACTTCTCTATACTGGGATTTATTGAGCCGTTTTCGGAGATTTCAACCGACATGAGTCCTTTGTCCTATCCTTTGTTTTTTAGTAGGAAATTCTTGAATAGGTTATCCGACTATTTGTCCTGATCTTGCCTTGTTGAAGCTTTTCTTGAACCAAAAACTAGGTCTTTTGTTGATGGCACAGAATCTGTGGGTTAATTCCATATCCATACTTTTCTTAATATGAACTGCTGTCTAATGTTGTAGTGCCCAGCCCCATTTAAATGGGAGGTCTTGTGTGAGCGGATATCTGTTTCTTTATTTCCATTGTACTTGTTCTTTTCCTTTTTTGGAAACTATAAATTTTATATTGTTACGCTCCCTAAAATGATTCTCAAATATAATTTTTTTTTTGTCATTCATGTTGTCGAACCTTTTTTAAAAGTAGCTTTTATGGGCAGTTTAAGTTATTAGGCTCGATTGATGTGGATGCCTAATCCAGGAGTAGTGTGTGTTTGTGCTCAGTGTTGGATGTTCAATTGCATTCACCATAATTTACCTACTTGGATACTTTTGCTCTCCTAAATGAGGCTGTCAGTTGTTTGTTTGATGCATGTCTAAGATCCATCTATTCGTTCAGTGTGCTTGCATATGGTCAGTGTCATGTTTGCCATGTTAACGCTACCTGTTAACTTTGAGATTCACATCTTGTATGTTGTTTTGATCTTGTTTGCAGTAAAGATGTAGCCCATTTTCATCGACCTAAAGCTCTTTGGTATCCATACGACAATGAGGTGGCAGTTAAGGTGCAAGAGAAGCTATCTACTCAAGGGCCAATGAAGATTATAGTAAAGAGCTTGGGGGCAAAGGAAGTAAACTTCATGTTGATGCTGAGGAGACTATCTCGTCAATTAAGACAAAGGCTTCAAAGAAGCTAGGTTTGAATCTCTCTGACATGATTTTTATTGAGGGTTGAGAATTTAACCCAATTTTCATCTTGCGAATGTCTCTCTGTTTGCAACAATTGAGTTCTTTTTTGTTTTTTTGGTCCATACAGATTTCAAATTATCTGAACCAGTGAAGATCTTTTACCGTGGAAATGAACTTGAAGATCATAAATCTCTTGCTGATCAAAATGTCCGGCCAAACTCCTTGATACATATTGTACGTACAAATTTACATTTGCTGCCAAGGGCACAGAAGATTCCTGGTGAGAATAAGTCTCTGCGTCCTCCTGGTGCATTCAAGAAGAAATCTGAGCTCTCTGTGAAAGATGGCCATGTGTTTCTAATGGAGTAAGTGACTAGAAGCTAGTATTTAAATGGGAGTACCCATTTTCTTTTATTCGACCCACTGTTTAATGATTGATGCTATGCTTTTCCGTGGATGCAAATGAAGGAAGTCTTTGTCATATAAAATAGTTCCCTTGAGACCATTCTCCTTCCGTTTAAAACCATATCCATGCTCTCTCTCTCTCTCTCTCTCTCTCTCTCTCTCTCTCTCTCTCTCACGCGTGCGCGCATATTCTGATGCTCTTTTGGTGATTGAAGTTCTAAAGTGGTGCTTCTCTGAGTGAAAATGTAGGTACTGTGAGGAAAGGCCACTGTTGCTGAGCAATCCAGGGATGGGTGCAAGACTTTGCACATACTATCAGAAAACAGCCCCAAGTGATCAAAATGGAATCTTTTTACGTAGTGAAAGCAGGAGTTTGGGCACTGTGATGGTACTGGATTCTACCGATAAATCGCCTTTCCTTGGAGACATAAAACCTGGTTGCGCACAGTCATCTCTTGAAACAAACATGTATAGAGCACCTGTATTTCCGCACAAGGTGTCCTCAACCGACTATCTTTTGATTCGCTCTGCAAAAGGGAAGCTTTCTATTAGAAGGATCGACAAGATCAATGTTGTTGGACAACAGGTCTGTCCTAAAAATTAATGATACTTTTTCTTGGGTGCTTCTTTTGATAATATAGTCATGACAGTCTTTCTTGCTAATCATTCTTTGACTTAAAATGAGGTAGATATAATTGTTTCTAGCATATTCACTTTTCTTGAGATGAATATGAAGTGCTGATCATTGACTGCTGACCCCAACTGGTTTGGGATAAAGGTGATGATGTTGATGTTGAATATGAAGTGCTGATGTGCTTTTGAGGTTTACTGGCTGACTGTAACTTTGGCAATGTGAATACAAATCTCTGACCCCAACTAATCATTCTATACACTGTAATTAAGTGAATTTGCTATGGAAAAGTTTGAAGGTCTCTGCAGAAATCGGATTATGTGTGTTTTTAAAGATCACATTGGACTGTGTTAAAATCATGTCTCAGACACTCAAAAGCAGGGCCAGAGATTTGTCTGCAGATGCGAGCTTTCAAAAATTTGTATTCACATTTTGACAGCATGGCAACGAGTTTGGTCATGTGTTCTACGCATGATGGATGTCGAAGGCATGACACTAGTCTCGCTTGCCAGTTTAATGTTTATCCTTGACTACTCTTTAAATTTAGGAGTTCCTGTTTTCTGAGTCTTTTGTGCTCATTTTCTTTGGATAGATCAAAGAAATTTGTTTGACTTGATTATAATGTTGAGAAGGGTATGATAGAATAATGGAAATGGTTCAGTGCAAACTTAAGGATCATGAGATATTATGTGTCATATTTCAAAATAATTCATTTATGGAGAAAAGGCAAGTGGCAGGGGAATTTTGTCGGCTGTTCAATTGGCGATTATGGGGGGAAGAGCCGGGAGAAGTTTTAAGATTACAAGTACCTAAGATTGCCATTTAGCGCATTATCTAAGACAATCAAGCTATGTTTCTGGATAGGTATCTTGGGGAGGCAATTTCTATATGACACTTAATTTAATTTTAAAGGAAGCTAACTGGGAGTGCAATTGTTTTGGAAATTCTGATGACAGAGGAATGTTAGTGGTGGATAGACATACTGTGTGAGTAAGAAAAGAAAACTGAGCTAAATGGTCGTAGAAATTTCAAAGGCATGTAACTTCCTGTATTGTAAAACACAGCAGACAAATCGCATCAATGCGGGCCTTGGTAAGTCTTTTTTATTCGCTCATCTTTAGCATGGAAAGCAAGGAATAGAAGAGCTTTGGAAGGTAGAATCTCTATTTGATGTGGTTACAAATAGACGGTTGATGAATGTTGCTTGTGAGACAATCATCCATCTCCTTGAATTTGTCACCCAGTAGGTTGCTTTATTTACTAAAATTGCATCTAGACAATTGGGTTCGTGGAAGATGGGGAAGACTAATGTTAGTGATCTGATCTTGTTCCCACACTTGCAGGAGCCTCTCATGGAAGTTATGTCTCCGGGAACGAAAGACCTTCAGTCTTTTCTCATGAAGAGAGTACTGGTTTACATGTTTCGACAGTTTCGTGCCCATAAAAAATGTGGCGTAGCTCCTTATGTCCGTACAGATGAGTTGTTCTCACAGTTCCCAGACCTGTCCGAAGCCTTTCTTCGTAATAGATTGAAAAAGCATGCATGCGCCGAGTTAAAGGTAGTTTTGCATCGATACTCCAACTTCGGAATACTCCAACTTTGTTAATTTATGTATGGTTTGTCCATTATATAGTTATACACATGCTTGTTTTGGGCTCTTTTTCCTGCTGCTGTTGTATTTTGAAGTTGCAGTTTCTTCCCTGACTTTGGTCCTTTTTTTATGGATGAACATGACAGAGGGGTCCCAATGGGGAATGGATTTGGAAAATGAGGCCCCATTTCCACATTCCATCAGAAGAAGCATTGAGAAAATTAGTGCCACCAGAGAAGGTAAGAGTTGTTTTCTATATCCTGTGTCCCTCGAAGCGAATGATGTGTTTGAATTTGCATCTTTGAAGTTCATGCATAAGATTGAGTAGAAAGAGATGGTGAAGAACCATGTTGCCATAGATATGGTGAGTTTTAACGAGAACCGTAAAATGAGTTCATCTATCAACAGAACATTTAGCCTGATGGTTGGGTTAGATTTGTGAATTATTTGCTAGTGGGGAGATGTATCTTATGCTGGTGGACAGTAGGTAGCAGAGAGATTATGATCGGACGTCCACCATCCAAGCTTCTGTTCTTTGTGGAGTGACTGAACTGAATTCATGAATATTGTACCTGAAAAAATATGCTCAGTAACTGAAGGGTTCTTTGTTTATTTCAACTGATATAGATGTGAATAGGTGAGTCTCATCTAAACTGTTCTCCAAGTCACATATACAGGCATCCCATCTTTATTTAGGCCATCTACTTTTAAACATTTGTCGGCATCTGCACCACACATCTCATAGTTGGATCACAATGGAAGCCTTTCTAACTGCTCTTTGTTGTTGAGAAGGTTGGATAGGTGAGCCAAGACTATTTTTTTGGTTGAAGCTTGTTGGCACTTGGCATAGTTCTATCTATCGGTTCATGAGTTTTTAGCACCTTCTTGCTCTTCATGATGTGCGAACTGTTTTGTGTGAATATTACATATGTGACCTGTATTTTAATTTTAATTTTTTTTTGCCATTGATGTGTCCTGTACTGATCCATCGCTTCGTCTTTCATCTGCACTTGGAAGTTAGACAAGTGTGTGAATGATTGTAGCTCATAAGCATGACTGTACAGTTCTATAACGCTGTATTAACCGCCCCTCGTAAGTGTTCCTTATGAAATCAATTGCTGCAGATGTTTTGATTGTCTCCTCCATTTTGGTGTTAGGTCTGTGCATATGAAAGTATGCAGGCTGGTCTTTACAGGCTAAAACATTTAGGAATTAGGAGGCTTATGCATCCAACTGGAATTGCATCTGCAATGAGTCAGCTTCCTAATGAGGCAATTGCCCTTGCTGCTGCGTCGCACATTGAGAGGGAACTGCAAATTACTCCATGGAACTTGAGTAGCAACTTTGTCGCCTGTACAAACCAGGTTACTTTTTGCAAAATAGATGAAATATACAAAAGGCTTTGTTCCTTCCTTTTCTGCTGCCCATGACCCGGGTGCACTTATCTGCCTTTTTCATTACTCGTCTGCGACACAGGAGCACTTTACTCCCTTTTCTGTTTTTTTTTTTTTTTTTTTTTTTACCTTTTTTAATTTTACCTGTCATCTATTGGACAACTTCTTCAGGTTCGAGAAAATCTTGAGCGTTTGGAAATCTCTGGTGTTGGTGATCCATCTGGTCGGGGTCTTGGTTTTAGTTATGTTCGTGCTGCTCCAAAGGCACCAATGTCGAGTGCAATGACAAAGAAAAAAGCAGCTGCTGCTCGTGGAGGTTCCACTGTTACTGGCACTGATGCTGATCTACGTAGACTAAGTATGGAAGCTGCACGAGAGGTTTGTATGCTTGGCGACAAATTGAGATGAAGCATTTGAACCCCTTTGCATTGAATACATTTTCATGCTTTTGTTGTGGATTTAACCGAATCCTTCCTTATTTTGGTTTGTCATGATCGTCTTTATTTGCTGGGTACTGGAGGCAAATTAGGTATGGTTACTAGGGGCGCGCATGACAACACTTCTGCTTCAGAACTCATTTCTGAAGCAGAAGTTGATTTTTCTAATTCTCATTCAGAATCAGAAGTTGATTTTTTCACTTCTATTTCAGAAATGATTTCTGAAATAAAAAAAATGCGTTTGATAAAACAAAACAAAATTTCTACTTTTCACGGCCGCCGGCGGCGGGCGGGCGGCGGCGGCGGTGGCCGGTGGATGTCAGGGGATGATCGGCGGTGACTGGCGGCAACACGCGTCGCGTGATGATAGTTATCCAAAATGACTTCTCTTTGAGAAGCTACTTTTTATAGCTTCTGGAGAATGACTTCTGATGGAGAAATTGACTTCGGAAGTAGAAATTTTAAATTACGAACCAAACGGATTTCTGCTTCTGAAGAAGTTTTATCAAACGGATTTCTGGTGATTTCTCTGCCAGAAGTTGATTTCTCTGCCAGAAATCACTTCTGGCAGGTTATCATGCGCGCCTAGATGACTTGTATTTCTCTTCAGTGTTGCACCATTCACTAAAATGTCTCGCAAATTTCCTTGAAGGAAATACACCTCTTGAGAAATCTTTAAATAGTAACTGATTTGAGTTTGTGTGCTTCTGTCCAGTCAAATTATACTACATTTCCCTATGTCCTGGTTGAATAATCCTTGGTGCTTCTAAGGTTTTACTCCTTTCTGAATTACAGGTTCTTCTAAAATTCAACGTACCTGATGAAATTATAGCTAAGCAGACTAGGTGGCATCGGATAGCAATGATCCGTGAACTTTCTAGTGAACAAGCTGCTTCTGGAGTTAAGGTTGACCCTACGACCATTAGCAAATATGCACGTGGTCAGAGAATGTCGTTTATTCAGTTGCAGCAGCAAACTCGAGAAAAATGTCAGGAAATTTGGGATCGACAACTCCAGTCTCTTACAGCTATCGATGGTGATGAAGGTGCTAGCGATTCGGAATCCAACAGTGACCTAGATTCCTTTGCAGGGGACCTAGAAAATTTGCTTGATGCAGAAGAATTTGAAGGCAATGAAGCAATTAATGAACGCAAGCATGATAGATCTGATGTTGTCAAGGGACTAAAATGAGGAGGCATTCATCCATGGTTGAGCCTGACGAAAAGGTTCAAGATGAAGCTGCTGAAGCTGCTGAATTATGCAAGATGCTCATGGATGGTATCATGTTTATTGTTACTACTTCCAAATTGCTCATTATATAAAAAATAAGCTTTCACATGTGATGCTTACAAGATGATGATGCACTTAGCTGATTGTTAATTTAAAATGAATAAGCTTAAGAAAGATCAATCTTCCCTGGGCCATCTTCAACTTCGTCGATGCCTCTGCTGCATGTCTGGTGCCTCATGAGTTCTTACTTGTAGCATCCATTGAGAACAAACTTTCTTAGTTCTGATTAATAAAATTTATTCTTTGATAATTAGCTCATGATCGACATGGTTTCTCTGGAGAATATGTTGGGTACAGATATAGTGTTCTGATTGAATAGTGGTATGCAGATGATGAGATCGAATTGTTAAAGAAAGAAAAGATTGGAGCTGTACGGAAGGAACTTGGCCCTGCTCCAGTCTCACAACCTGTTTTTGTTTCCGAGAAAGGAGAGCGTGTCAAGAAACCAAAGAAAGTAGTGAAGCAAATATCAAGCTCAGTTGCTGGTGATGGTTCAAAACAGAGTATTAGTGGTGATCAAGAAGATGTGAGCAAGAGTCTTAAAGTTTGCCCTTATTTGTAGCCATCTTTTAACGGATCATTTTCTTTAACACCTTGTCAATTTTCACTTCCTACCCATAGTTTGAATTAAACCTTCTGCATGAATTGGTTTGATTGATAAATCTTTTGGCAGGTGGAAATCTGCCATCAAAAAAGAACCTCCCAACGAAGGTGAAAGCTAAGAAGATTAAAATATTGGGTGATGGAATGAAGGCAAGTTGGCTTATTTGTTCTATTGCTTCCATGATTGTAACCCACTGAATATTTGATTGCGCTTATGACAGGAGAAGATGTCTTATCTGTTTTTGCAAGAGTGCCCATTGCCATCTTGTTTTTTTGCAGATTGTTGCTTGGGTTGCCATTGCACTTGGATAAGACACTATCCCGTAAACATTATAGCCTTTCTTTGTTTGGTGGGGGGGGGGGGGGGGGGGGGGAGGGGGGGTTTAGAAATTCCCTTGGGCACTAATAAAATTATTAAAAAGGAGTAGAACACTTGTCATACACTATGAAAGTTCACAATAGAAAAACCTACCTATGCGAATATGAAATATTTGCTAATTTGAAGTATGTTTGTCCTGATTATGTAACATTTTTGGACTGATAGCAGTCTTCATGTGTAATTGATGGAAGAATCTGCCAAGGCAGCAGGTCAAGGGGCACAAGGGGCAGTGGAAGCGAGATTGTTGAGGGAATGGGGTGGTTTCTTCTTTTATTTTCACTGTTAGATTGCCCAAGATAATGGATGTACTTTTTATCTAATCTAGGGCATAATTTTTCGGAATGATAAATAAGATTTTGTTGAGAAGGTATTAAGGGCATACTGCCCCTATATTCAAAAAGGCTTCAGGTCGAAGCCATCCATATACAAAATTTGCATCCATATGCTTCATTTTTTGAATATTAAGTGAGCAGAGCAGATCTCCTTTTTCTCTGTGTATGGATCGTTGACGTTTACCTTGGCTTCGTTTCATTTATTAGAGATAACATATTACTCTCCCATTTGCAATAATCTATAAGCATGCATAACTAAATTATCATATAACATGAACTTCTAGTATTATATCTGAAGAAAGAGAGGCTAAAAAGTCGGTTGCTGACACCCCAACACAATTGCGACACATCTAGCTTTAGTGCATTTGCTATTTCTTGCTTCTGTAACATATGAAATTCCTACCTGATATGTCCATGAAAAATCAACTTATAGAGTTAATAGTTCAGCAAGTCATATACCACATCAGGATGTGTGTTTCTCTGTGTGTTAGGGTGAACCTTCATTCCTCTTTCTACGATGCATGTTATATCTGTTGTAAGACACTACTGCTTCAGTGTGTGTGCTCCTGTTTTGCTTCCTATCTAATTTGGTTCTCCAATTTGGTTTAGACCTTTAAGGAGAAGAAATCAGCCAGAGAGAGTTTCGTGTGCGGGGCCTGTGGACAGGTCTGTGACTTAAATCATCATGGAAAATTAATGTTGTGTGATAGTGTCGTAATCTTTGTCTCTCTTTTGTCCAGCTTGGACACATGAGAACCAACAAAAATTGCCCCAGGTATGGAGAGGATCTTGATTCACAGACAGAAGCCATTGATCCCGATAAAGCATTGGGGAAGTCAAGTTTAGTTGACCCTGCTAGTCTTCCCCAGCAGAAATCTGTGACAAAGAAGATTATGCCGAAGAGTGCAACGAAAATTTCTCTGGCAGAAGCACTGAAGGTCAGAAGTCTGGCTCCAAAACAAAAGTTCACTCTTTGAAGCTCACCTGCGGATTGATTGACAAGCCTTCTGATGACATCACTCTGGGTTCTACCCAAAGTTCAGACCAAGGGGCAATGCCTATTGTCGATGCTGGGAACAAGTCTGCTGTGAAGGTCAATAAGATAGTTATCTCTAGCAAAACAAAACCAGCAGATGTACAACTCGAATCCATAAACCTTCTATTGTGATTCGCCGTTCCAACTGATGCTGATAGAGTCCACCCAGAAGCCCAGAAGACCTCTATTGTATTTCGGCCACCAGTGGATACAGATAAAGCACAAATGAGCCTCATAGGCCATCTATTGTCATACGGCCACCAGCAGATATTGAAAAGGAACAGTCTCACAAAAAATTAATCATCAAAAGGCCAAAAGAAGTTATTGACCTGGACCAGGCCAGTCAGAAGGAAGTACTGATTTTGAGCACAGAAAGACGAAGAAAATAGTTGAACTTTCGGATTTCGAGAGATACAGAACACAAGAGAACCTTATTTTACAGAGTCGTCATCAAAGAAGAAATCTCGGGAAGATAAAAGATGGTGGGAAGAAGAAGAGAAGAGGAGAAATATGGAGAGATTGAGAGAAGAAAGGACGAAGAGGCAGTATATGGAAGAAATCAGAATGTTAGAAGAGAGAGAAAGGTTGCTGAGATAGAAAGATACGAAGTGTCATTAAGACGGGAGAGGGAGAGGAAGAGCGACCAGAAAGCAAAGAAGAAACAGAAGAAGATGAAAAAGGTTGAAGCTAGAGGTGAGTACCTAGAAGACTATAGGGCTAGAAGAAATGATAAAAGGATGCTGGAAAGGGACCGGACAGCAAAGAGGAAGCCTCTTATTGAGCCTGGAAAATTAAGTGCAGACTATGCCCTACCTACGAAGCGTCGCAGAGGCGGGGAGGTACTCATTCTGCTGTTTTATACCTGATTCTCATTTCTGTTGAGTCCGTTGCTTTACTGCTGTTACTGGTAACTACATTTCACTTTAATGGATGTTCTATAGCATGCAGTTAGCAATAGCGATTTCATATTGGGGCTCTAGATTTAGTACTTCTGTGATGAGTATGAGCAATCTCTAGCAACTGCATTGACCAGTTGATGCCATTCACGGATGACTTGCATTGGGTTTGGGATGGAATTCATGTGGTGGCAATTTACTGGATAATTTGATAATTGCTCTTTATTGCTGTGTTCCAGTGGACGTGAAATCTTTGGTTCTTTTTGCTGGTCTGATAATCCCTTTCCAATTGGATATGCTGATTTTCATATGGAGCATATTCCATGCATTACGTGACTCAGTTTTCTGCGTGCATATTTAATTGTGGAACTTATTCCAGGTTGGATTGGCGAACATCTTGGAGCGCATAGTGGAGACATTAAGGGGCAGGCAGGAGGTTTCTTATCTCTTTCTGAAACCTGTCGCTAAGAAAGAGGCTCCAGACTATCTGGACATCATTGATAAGCCAATGGATCTGTCCACTATCAGGGAGAAGGTTAGGAGGATGGAGTATAAGAACCGCGAGGATTTTAGGCATGACGTGTGGCAGATCACCTTCAATGCTCACAAATATAACGATGGGCGCAATCCTGGGATTCCTCCACTTGCGGATCAGCTTTTGGAGCTATGTGACTACTTGTTAAATGAAAATGATGAGAGCTTGACTGAAGCTGAAGAGGGAATTGAATATTAGTTAGAGCCTGCAGGGATGTGTATAGTTTTGCTCTTCCAAAATTTCTAGCCATCTCCTTTTCTGTACATATGGGTGGGTTTCTAACGTGACTTGACTTTGTGGGAAAGTCTCTAGGTCAGGTTGTTTGTTTCATGTTGTATCATTGAAAAGATTTTGGCTTCTGCTGTATGATTATCTCAAATGCGTATTGGTGAAATAACAAGAGGAAAGGTTCTTGTATCCTTAGCTGATTCAGTATTTTTCCCTTATGTTATTTTGGATACCCTCGTGTGTTGTTCATCCCAATTTATCTGTCCTAGTTGATTGACAAAGCTATTTTTCACACTGGCACGGGTAAATATTACAGTTACGGAGCGACTAAATGAGTGACTATGTTGGTGAATTATAATTCATAAATTTTCAAAATGACAATTTCCTTTATCTAATTTGGGACAACTTGACTAAGTTATATTGAGGTTACATCGTGACTGTCGGCGCAATAATATCACATGAAGGGAATGATTAACAAAATCAGGCGTACCAACAATCCCACCCAAAATTTTAACATGGTCAAAAACCCCATGATAGGTCTCCAGTTGGGATGGGTAGACTGAATTGGTCTTAAAGCGATGTTGCACCCAATTGTCTGTAAATGTTTATTTCATATTGAAGTCACCAGCAAAGAGTCAACATAAAAGAAGACATCAACAGCTCCTGCGACAGATAAATTCGTCCTCCATAGAGGGAGCGAGAACTAGACATCTCAAACGTGCACAGATAATATCTGCGTCTACACTTTTGTCATTTTTCTGGATAACCACAAGACGACCCATGAAATCTGAAGACCTAGCCGTGAGGTTGATTCAAGGTTGTCTCAAGCCCACCATTGGTGAACAGCAACCCCTGCGTCCCTCAACCTTCCATACAAAGCCAGGCACTCCCAGTAAGCCCTTTTGCTCCTATTCGTCTTTCGGTACCCCCATTGGCTGCTGCATTCCAGGAACATCTCATCCACCAGATGTGTCGCCCTCTTCCTTATCATTTCTTCGGCCACTTCCGCGTTGGCCTTCATCACAACATACTCTTCTTCCCTCACGTTCCTGGTCAACCAATCCGATACATCCACGTGTGCATCCCCAGATCCGGTCTCGAGATGGTGCACCTCAAAATGTTGATTTTGCACAGGGTAGTTCTGACGAAACCATTCCACCATTCCCCCATCATCCTCCCGCGAGCCTACCGTGATGAAATTGCGGCGGTTGTAGCCTCGTAGAGAATCACCTAACAACTCAGGAAGATATTTGATTCTCTTCATGTAGGCTCTGGATCTTACTAGAGCTCGTCTTGGTGGTTCAAGCAACACGTCCTCTAAGCCCTGCAGGGTGGCTTTCTTGGCTTCTAACGCCAAGCTGCAGAGTTTTCGCTTTGTTGAGGAGATTGTGAGCTGAACATCAGAAGCGACTTTCCTCATTGCCACGACGGTGCGTTCATATCTTCTCATATACACGATCTTATAATTTGACGGTTCTTGGAAAGCATTCAAAGGATCACTGCTAAGCTGAACAGCAAGAATGCCACCTATTTTCACTACCCTATCCACGAATATAAGGTCAACTGAACCAGATACAAGTGCAAAATCGAACGTCCTGTCTGGGATCAGACTCTGGCTCTCCACATCCGATTCCATGGCGAAATCAATCTCATTGCCATCCAAGAATTGCAGATTCCCACCGAGCTGCCCAATACCAGAGCTCACAACCAGAGTTTTGTCACCTTTCTTAAGGAGGCCCTCACGAGACAAATCATGAAACAGAACATTCATGGACTGCAAGTTGCTCATATCAGAGGCAACACCGAACTCAAGCGCATTGAATTCAGATCTTGAATGAGGGGATTTCATAAGGGACCCTATACAGGGCAATGCGAGTATAACCACAGCCAGAAACAATGATCTCGACACGACGCGGAAGACCCTAGAATTGGGCAGCTGAATCACCATCTGGGAGTCGCAATCGGGGGCAAGATTCACTCCATTCAAATGTGTCATCTTGTACTGGTTCTTGGCTTGAAAACTATGAACCAAGTCCATCGAACTTTTAGCCCTTCAGTCGATTAATCACACACGTTGCCAAACTCGATGCACCGTAAAAGCAGCTGAATTTGGCGAAATGAGCCAAATTGGCGAACACCCAAAATCGAGGAATAAAAGATGAGTGCTCGAAAAAGAGGAATTGAACGCAGAGACAGAGGAAGGGGGAATCTTTTAGCGAGTGCAAAACCTAGCAGCGGTGTGATTACCACCCACGAGTGCAACACGGATGCTTCGGATGCTACACCACAGTAGCATCAATCTCCTCATCCTCTCTGCCTCCATGTCGGGAAAGCAAAACCGAGCTTTTTTTTCTTCACCAGATCCTTACCCAGATGCTATCTCGTCACGCATCATCCGAAACCCGGCGAATGTGAGAGCGCAGGGCGTCGGAAAAGAACAAAAGGGAAGGAGAGGGATGAGAAATGTGAGAAGGGGATTGTGCTTTTCGTGTTGCTGGACACAGAGGGAGAGAGAGGGGGGGAGATCTATATAGGGAGGAGAGTTTGCATGGAAACGGTTAAAAGGGTTAACAAAATGGGGAAGAGTAAGCTGTGAATGGGTTACTAAATCAAGGCTTTCTCTTGCTGGCACTGCAAATCTTGCATGAGATGCCGCGTACGTGCAGTGTTTTTCTGTTAGAGGGAGAGACAGCGGATTGGTGAAACTTGATCATGGGCTTCGTCCGATCACGGGCCGTGTCCTTCCGGTGAAAGTTTTGTCGAGCTCAGAAAAGCCCAAGAAGCCTTTCTTGCCAGCTTCGGCCCAATGGGCTTGAGACAGCCACCGAACCTCGGACCAAAATCAACGACTTTCATCATCAGAGGAATAGCCAAGAGGGGAAGAAAAAACATTGAAGAGAACATCAAAATATATAAAGGGCATCGCTCGCGATTTGCTGCGTATTGTACCTGAAACCTAGAGAGAGAGAGAGAGAGAGAGAGAGAGAGAGAGAGATGGGAGTGGAGAAGGAAGTGCTGAGAGCCGGAACAGGTCCCAAGCCCTCTCCTGGTCAGAACGTCACCGTTCACTGCACCGGCTACGGTCCTCCCTCTCTCCCTCCTCTTCTTTACTTTTTTCTCGATTGAATTCGTTTCTCTGTCTATTTGCAAGCTTCAGAGTTATTGATGAGTTGTCCGTCTTCTATTTCACTGGGTATGCAGAATTGAAACTTTGGGTAGGGTTTGCGTTCGGAATTGTACAGCCCCAAAAGCTCCCTTAATGTTAAATTTAGACGGACACAGACTCGCAATCGCACTTCGATCATCACTTCCGTGGCCTTTGATTGATTCTGTCTCCTAGTGTTGCCCCTTTTTGGTCTTCCGTCAATTTATGCAATGAATCTCCTTGGTGCTTATCCGGAGTCAATCTCCGAAAGGTGTCGTTCTCACGCATTTTTTCGTTCTCTCGTAACTCCTTCCTCCTTGAATGCAGGTAAAAATGGCGATCTCTCACAAAAGTTCTGGAGGTATGTGAGTTTTGTGTTTTCAGTTTGACAGTCTGTACTTTGATTTAAGGTTGGAGATTATTGAGATCTACACATTTCTACGCAGCACAAAGGACCCTGGACAGAAGCCATTTTCATTCAAAATTGGTCAAGGTTCCGTCATAAAAGGTAACTCTGCATTGAAAGCTTTGACCTTTGGAAGCATGACCATGGGATTCGGCTTTCCCTTAAAAAGAGAGCTCTGTTGTTTGTTATTCTACATGTGTTGTTAGAATTTCTCTATCACTGTAAAGGACTCAATTTGCAAAGTCCATCTTTTGGGTTGGCCTTACTGACCTGGTTGGCAAGGATTACAGTTGTGTTATGAGATTTTTAATCTCCTGTGTAGGATGGGATGAAGGCGTGATGGGAATGCAACTAGGGGAAGTTGCTCGTCTTCGGGTGAATCTCATCCCCTATGTTCCTTTGTCTTAAGTTTTTTTTATCGTCCTTTACAGTAGAGTGCATCTTACTTCTTTTGGAAATTTATGATGAGGACATCACCTTTCCAAGATTTGGGTTCATTCATGTGGAACAATTTTGTTATGCTTCTTCCTAATCTGGATTTCTCTGATCATCTGGCATGTTTCAATAATTTTGCAGTGCTCTCCTGATTATGCTTATGGCCCAAGTGGATTTCCTGCTTGGGGGATCCAGCCAAACTCGGTTTTAGTGTTTGAGATTGAAGTTCTTAGCGCAGAGTGACTCAGTACCCTGCTTGGCATGTGCTGGATTGCTGGTGCAGAGGCATACATTTCAGTACTCCATATAATGTAATGCATGTGTGTTGTTGGCTTTTGGCTCTTGATGAGTTTTGAAGTGGCTAGTACTAAACTGTGGATTATGAAGCTATACAATGTCAAGTTTCTGAATAATTGGCAAAAATCACGCTTCCCAGTTATTCTGCCAAATAACAAATGCCACTCACTTGTTCGGAGCTGTGATTTATCCAAAATTTGCATGGAATCTATCCTCTGCAGGCCTAATTTTGTGAAGTACTCTCTCGTTTCCATCTATTGATACCCCACAAGTAACAAAAATTTATGATCAAATAATCTCTGAGACTACAGTACTGATCTGCTGAAGCAGAGCTAAACGCGCTGGAAGCTGCACCCGCACCTGATTAGAGCACTGTGTATGTGACGAGGTTGAGGTATTGGACAATCAAGAGGTAATGCTTTTGATCAAATCTTTCCCTGGTGCAATATGTAGGATGGGTTCAAACATTGGACTCTACTGTTGCAAAGGCACTTTCTTCTTACCTAGAGACACTTCCACAGTAACGTCAAGCGCACTAGAGAAGAATAGACATGTATGTTTTGTTTATTTCTTATGCATTAAGCTCTATCTATAGTATGAGATCTAAGAGAGGCAGAGCTAGCTGCAAGCACATCCACCAAAAGAATTCTTCGACAGTGCTCCTACTTTCCTGGTGGTAATGACCTCTCGAAGGACATTTCTTGCCCACTCTGTAAAAAATGTCTTGTTATATCCAATTTTACCGCTTTTGTAGATGGACATACATCGACGATCTTCCTCCGGATAGGGACACAGATCTCCATCTGGGTCCCTCCAAGCACCCTCGTATCTCATCCCTGACCAACTAGCTAACCAGCGATAAACATACTGGCCGACTCCTGCGTTATTCAACCACCCTTTTGGATAGAACTCCATTATGCTGCTGTTTCTGTCCAGCAGGAACATATTGGTCAACTGCGCACCGTGTGGAGACACTAGAATGTCTGTCATGCTCATCAGTTTCACCTGAAACAAGATCCTTGATTATTATCAGACTTGAATGTTACTTGCGAAGAGAAAAGCAATGTAGGAATTTTTAGTGTCTGGGTCGAGG
Source organism: Psidium friedrichsthalianum (assembly GCA_019149425.1). NCBI lineage: Eukaryota > Viridiplantae > Streptophyta > Magnoliopsida > Myrtales > Myrtaceae > Psidium > Psidium friedrichsthalianum. The sequence goes on from JAGVVM010001685.1 coordinate 24,698, forward strand.
AGCTTTTTGAAAATTACAAAAGCTGTTTCATTGATAAAGTCATAGTGGAGTTCCATCTTAAATTTGAGAGGTAGGATTATGAAAATGTTGTGCAAGTATAGACACCAATACATGTAGTCACCTGTTCACAGAAACTGAGATTGCTGGAGTAAGCCACCATCAGACTACAGTCTTCGACCTTATTGCATTCTCTCTGAAAAATCTCAATCACGGCTGAGTCATTCTTGAATGATCTCGCTCCTCTTCGCATGAACATAGTCAGACCAACATTACCGTTTGTCTTCTTTCCATTAGCCTCTTTGATCTCACCTCCCAACTTCATATTACAGTAGTTTCTTGCTTGGCACCTCAACAAGTCGTAAGCCTCCACTCTTCTCTGTCTAGACATACCGCCTTCATTGTGTCTCATAACAACTGCCTCCTCAAAACAAACTGGACAGTTTTCCTCAATTTTGTCAAACCCTTCTATGTGTGGTTGCTTACCAAACGTTGCCTCCATCAAGTTATTCAGCCATGGTGAGATCTTGGACCTGAGCTCGCCCCAGTGGTACAAGACCCACCGGTCTGGGGACCTGCAGCTGTTCCTCTGATGCCATGATATGAATGGGAAGATGGACGACAAGCCGTGCCAGATGTTATCATAATGGTAGTGATTATACGATACAAAGGTTAGGTCTCTCATGAATGTGGCATTAGCCGGGAGAGTTTCAGGCCATGCGAGCGCGTAGTAGTTCCACGACCCGTCATGGGTGTCGTGTCCTTTAACGCACAGAACCCTACCTTTCGAGGATTCGGAGGGGAAGTGCTGGTACTGGACCTCGCCTTCGACGTGAGTGTCATACATGGAGCTCATGAACCATGTGTGGCCTTCTTGAGGTCGGTCCGCAAAGCGTGCATCCTTGAGCGGAAGAAATGTGACCGATTCATGGAGCTTTACGGCCATAGCTTCAAGCTTAGGCTCTAGGGTCGAATCATCTGAACCTAGAGTGGTGTCGATGATACTACGCCACTGTTTCTTGAGAGACCAGGGAGGTGATGGTGTTGAAGGTGAAGATGGTGGGGTTTGGAGATTTGGGATGCGCGAGAGGGCGAAGATTGTGAGACCTGTGGTGAGGATGAGGGCTGAGAGACTTCGACAATTGATAGATAGAGGAAGGGCGAAACATTTTTTGCTGTACTTGGAGGAGGAGGAGGGAGTGTTAGTGCGGATTGGAAAAGTGGTGTTCCTCTCTATCTGGTGAGATGCTTTACCCATGAAGGATTGAAGTGGCGGAGATGATGATCATGAAGCTTGTGTTCTACATAGATCCCTTCAGCTCTGTAACTGATCTGCTGCATCTCCAGGGCAAAGTCGAAAGATGCCACATGATATGTGCAGGGTCAGGCCAGATTGGCGTTTTTATTGTGACAGAGAGCGTCTGTTTCATGTCGCAAAATATTGGCTCACACAAGGGTGATCGGCTCCCGATCTTATCCAATCCCACTCTGGAACCGATCGGTTCCCAATTTCAAGGACCTGGAACCAGATCGGATAGTCTTTGGACCAAACTGGTCCGATTCTCGGGCGGTCTAATTATTGGACCAGTCCCATTTTTTTTTGTTGTGATTTATCGTTAAATTTTTCTTATTAACGACACATTCACCGGATCATCTCTTGTTAATTACATGATCTAAGATTCTAAGCATCTTAGGTTTAGGATTAAATTTACATTTAATTTTTAAAATATATATATTATTCAATCTAGTTCCCTTGAAACTGGAAACCGGACTGATCATAGCCAGTTCAATAGCCTTTGGGATTTGGACCAAATTGGCCAGTTCGGTCCGATCCGGGCAGTCTATTATGCTCATCCCTAGGCTCAAGCACTGTACTTGCCTATAAGCGTGGATTATATCCGGAAGTACTTGGGCTGGGGTTACTCCTTTCAGGAAAAAAAGAGAGTTTAACTTCTATACAGAAGGCACTGAGATTTTGTCACACGATTATGGGGGAGAGAACTCTACATGAGAATTTATTTTGAAACGTTATTAATAATATATCTTGCGCAAATAGATGAAGTACTGATAATTATGTTCTACGTGGTTATTGGACATTAGCTATTTCTGTTTCAATTACATGTTTTAATTTTATTTTATTTTTTGTTGTTGTCAAAATTGAACAAACATATATACATACACATCTATTTGTAATTAGAAAACAAGATCCACATAGGGAGTAGGATTTTTTCAAAGGCTCACGCCGTTGGAAAACCTGTAACCGATGTATCAATTGTACATTTCATATGACTCTCCTCTAGGGGTGTCACGGGTTGAGCTTGGTCGAATCTTCATGATATCCAACCAATTCAAAGCATAACATATGTATGCTTGACCCGACCTAGACCAAGATCGAACGGAACATAATCCGAACAGTCAAGTTGGGTTGAGTCTGCCTAGGTTGGGCCTTGGGTTTCCGTTTTCCCCCCTTTTGTTTATTTGGGGCTCTCAAAAGTAATATGAGATGATTCTCAATTCATTAAGCTGCAAATGAAAATCAAATATCAAAAAGGAACCCATGCAACATCCCATTGATAAAATTTCAAGCTTGTCAAAATACTAACATAAGTATCAATTTGTGGCACAAACTTGGGCAAATTTACAACCTCAAAATGTTCTATATTAGCAATTATGACTTGCTCAATTGATAAAACGGAAAAAGGAAAAAACAAAAGCAAACTTTTTTTCAAAGACCACAAAGGAAGGGGAAGAAAAAAGCAAACAATCAAGAAACTTCGTTGTTTCCACATTGGAGGATGGATAAAATCAAGAAACTTCATTCGAAAAGAATACGGTTCTTTCAAACAATTCACTTTAAGATGCTATGGAATCTTGTAAGGTTCATCTTTTGCACTCTTATATCATTCTCAAGTTGATCACTTTTATTAATGCTCCTGCCCTTTTCTTCGCCAATGCTTGCTCAACATACTTCATCCTGTTGTAACTCAGGTATTCACCAAGACATCATCACGGACCAGAACTATCTCAGCCAAAACTTCATCACAGACCAACACATAAACCAAGAAAGAACGCTCATTTTTTTTAATTGGTAAAAAAGAACGCTCATTTGGAGTGTCCAAAAACAGAACCATCTCGGCCAAACCCATGGATAACTGAAGTCTAAGAAAACAGACATATACATGTAGTGATGTTACCAACACATCAACTATTGGCATCGTGTGGCTTCTTAACCTGTAGAAACAAAATAAACATGGTCAATTGTGGCTTTCTGGAGATAACAACAAAGACATGGATCATGACAGAAACTCCAAGATAAAAGAGTTCCTATGTAGCATGTACTCTTAATGACTTGCAAAGGCATTACATCAATAAGCTAAAGCTCACTTAGCTGAATACAATGTTGATGTCCATCTAAGTATTCTGCAGGAACAAGTAAAGAAAGAAATAGATATGGCGTGGTTGTCGAGGCGGCGAGGTGAGCCTTGAGCTCACTAGATCTAGCAAGGTCGTGGCTCGGCTGTTGGAATTTGGCGAGCTCAAGCCTTGGCAGCCTATCACCAGCTAAAGAAGAAAGGAAAACAAAAATTAGAAATGAAAAAAATAAAAATGAAAGAGAAAAAAATATAAAATGAAATAATTTAAAAATCAATTTTTTTAGAAAATAAAAATAAAAAAATTATTAAAAGATGTCTACTGTGAAAATTGATTTTCTTTACCAAACGACAGGAAGCATTTTTTAGTTTATTTTCAAATTTTAGCCAAATACCGAAAAATATCGTCATTTTCTTGGAAAATGACTTCTTGGAAAATATTTTCTACAAACAACATATTTTCTACAAAACAAACCAAGCCTTAGGTGTGCTTATTTCAAGGAAGTGTTTTTCCAGAATTAATTTTTCGAACTTTCATCCGTTTGGTTCATTAGAAAATAATTTGGTCAGTGGAAAGCACTTTCCGATGAATGAAAAGTTTATGTACAAAATCAGGAAAGTGAATTCCTCAATCTAAAAATGTGAAAACACTTTTCGAAATTATTCATCTTTATTTTTTAATATTTTTAATATTTTGATATTGTATTTTAATGTTTTAATATTATATTTTAATATTATTTTCTGTTCTTTTTTCTCTCTCTCTTTTTTTCCTTTTTCATTTTCTTTTCTTCCCTCGTCGCTACTGGTTGGGGTAGCCACCGCCGAACGTTGTGGCCATCAGCTGAGGTTGGCCAGTCCTGGTGAGCCTCACCAGAGGCCGTCGGTCAAGCTTGCCAATCCTAGCCAGCCTCAAGGCCATTGGATCTAGCTGCCTCGGTGAGCTCAAGGCTTCCTAGTCATGGCAAGTCTCAAGACCATCGAGCTGGCTGCCTCGAGCTCGCTAGATTTGGAGGCCTCGAGGCTCGTTGGCTACCTCGGCCAAATCTGGCGACCTTGGATAGATCTGGCAAACCTGGAGCTTGATAGATCTAGCGACCTTGAGGCTCGTCGACTGCCTCAAATAGATCTGGCAGCCTCAACAAATCTGGCGAGCTCGAGCTCGCCCTCGCCCATGGCCGCCGACGTCGCAGAAGGAAGGAGGAAGAAGAAGTTGCAAAGTTGCAGAAGGAATAAAAAGTCACGGAAGGCAGAAGGAAGAAGAAGAAAAGAAAAAAAAAAAAAGAAAAAGAGAAAATAAAAATATAGAATATAGAATATAATTTTAAAATTCGGATTTCTTTTTCTTAAGATAAAGTGAAATCATTTTCAAGTGCAAATCAAATACCGGAAAATGTTTTTCATCACATGTCACCAAACAAAGAAAAACAAACCATTTTCCAGAAAAACGTTTTCAGTGAAACAAACCCACTCTAATCATGGTACGATGGGTAAGTGTTAGCTGCTACTCACTAGATAAATTCTCATCTTTTATTGTACATTCGATCACACTATATAATTTTACACTCAATGCTCATTTTTTCTTCTCCACATTTTTTCTTCATGACAACATTACTTTCAAAGAATTCACGTTCATGTATTTAATTCAGGTAAGTTACAAAGAATATGAGAAAATATTTATTATTAATTCAAGTTGAATAGGATTTTTAATAGAAAGTTATGAAAGATGAAATTTAATCTTCAACCTTACAAGACTGTAAGGTAATTACAATATGTGAGGTATACTTATAACTAAATTACTAAGAAAAATTCTAAACTTATTGTATTTCTATCAATTTAGTCATAAATATTTTAATTTGGCCAATTTAACCCTAAAATTTTTAACAATTTTCCAATGTAATCTATCCAGCATATCTTGGCCAAAAATTATTGATGTGGATGAGGATCATCCTACGTGGCATTGTATGAACTAATGTGAATAATTTTTTGTTTCTTATTTTATTTTAGTTTTCCTTTTCTTTTTCAATGTGACAAGGGAGGGTTGTTGGAGCTCGTTGACCACTGGGTGAGAGTTGCGAAGCTCTCATTGGCCACTGGCGAGGGTCGCAGACTTGCTTGGCCTCGCCTAGATTTCAGCGATGTGGCCTACCCTTTAGGCTAACCTTGCCTAGACCATCGTGGCCATCAGCAAGGCCACCTTGCATGAGGCCAGCCTGTCCATGGCCTCACCAGTCATAGGAGAGGTTGCCTTCACCCTTGGCTGATAAGGGCTTCCCATCACTCCCCTGCAGCCAACAAGCTTTGGCAACTCTCGCTGACCACTATGACGAAAAAACGAAGGAAAAAGAGAAGAAAAGAAAAGCTAAGCAAAGAAAAGAAAAATTGAAAATTTGAAAATTAAATAGAAAATTAAAAGAAGTTTGTCCATGCCAATAACAATCATGCCACGTAAGACAGCTGGTATCCACATTAGCAATTTCTACCCAAAATTGATTGAATGGACTACATTAGTAAATTGTTAAAAGGTTTTGACTCAATTAGTACATTTTTAGCAGGGTTAAAACTTTTTTGATAATTATCTCGTAACTTAGTAAATTGCTAGAATATGGTCGCCGTTGCCCGTTATTATTACCACTTATTGTTAGTACCGCACGTGGTTCATGAGACTCCACTTATTTCTTTCATTTTGAAGTTGTTTGGTAAATGCCGTTGATTGTGAATTTGTCGAAGTGAACCGTTCACAACCACGGTTGTTGTGCCCTCGTTTGGTCTTCACAGGTTGGACACTAGCCATGAGCAATCTTGCTCCTGTCTCGGCCGCGAGCGGGCTTAACTAATATTCAGACCCATCAAATGAGTGGGTCTAGTCAGAATTAGGTTGAATAAAAAATGGTACGACCCAAATGAACTTATTTTCATACAATACAAATTTAGGAAGTCATACCCAACCGGACTCATATTGCTAAAACAATTATATATTTAACTCAATTTAAGAAAACTTATTTTAAAATAACTTTGAAAAAAATTGTATTGCTAAAACACTTCTATGCAATACAAACTTGGTGGACAACTTTTATAAATTTTAAAAAATGCTGATTTTTTATTTTTCTTTATTTCCTTCCATTTGTTTTATCTTCTAAGTCCAGCAAGGGTCGTCGACCGACTCTCACCCACAGAGACGGGGCTGCGAACCTCACTGGCCAGAGAAGAGGGTTGGGCCCTCACTCAGATCAGGTGAGGGATTCACAGCCCTTGTCGGATTTTGTAGGAAAAAAAAAAGAAAACAAGAAAAAAAAATATAAAAAAAAATTCAAAAAATTGAAAGACATAAAAACTATAAAAATATGTCATGACATCTCCACCTCCACCTGATGCATTTGGCACTTTATTTACCGATAGAAGACCGGTGAAAAGGTTTTTTTTTTCCCTTCATATGGCTTAGTTCTCAACTCATTTAGGACTTCTCAAGTTGTTAGGCAACTCATATTAGACCCACTTAAGCTTGTGTTTTTTTAAAAACATAAGGCAATTGTTAATGACATGCATCATCAAATATGAGTTAAAATATCGATTTTAGACCCATTTGCCACCTCTACTAGCATCCAAGCTTGCAATAACATTAACATGATTGCTGAAATATTATAAATTTGCGCCCCGGTTATTTTATTTATTTATTTATTTTTTGTCCAAGTTGATTCCAGATTGATCTTTTGCCTCCTCTTGTGTTTATTGGACTTGATGGAGGCCTGTATTATTGAATTCTTTGTGGTGAACGATCTTAATAACATGCTACATTCTTATAGCCTATTTAGTCTGTTAATTAATATTATTATAAAATTATCAGAATATTTAACATCTAGGAAGCCCAAAAGCATTTTTTGTCCTTGACATAGACATTGACCCTGTGTTAGATTAACACTAGCAGAAAATCACCCTCATTTCCAATCAACGGGATGATGAGACCTGCCTTGTTATTATACGCCTTAATACAATCTAAGATGATGTAAGGACGGAATTATTCAAGATTAGATACGAATTTCTCTAACTTGTTGCGTGCTTCTATTATATAACTTTGAATATACGCTAGTGTGAGGCCTTGTGACTTTGCTTGAGGACATGTGTTGGGGTTGAATCATTGAAATTTCTTGAGTCGACCTTCCTTTTCCGTCTACCTTATCCATGAAGTGCGACCGTTGATCAGTTAAATTAAAGGAAATCCCCTAAGCAATGACGAAAGAAAACTTTAGATTGCAAGGAACCGGCAATTAAAAGTCAATTTCACTACATTTCCGATGTACATTTCATTTTTAAGGTAAGGTGAACACCGACCAGACCCCGTCAAAGCTTTAGCTTGACGTCAACGCACGTTATATCACAAGGCGTCCCACGCCATCGCTTGACGTGCTTGTTTTGTGTGCCTTTCTCCTGACTTTTTCCAGGCGTTGTGTTAGGGAGCCCTTATGCATTCTTTCACGCAAATTTCATTCCTCTTCCAGATAAACAACGCTCCACAAGAACCGTCCACCATCATTCATTCACCACTTACGAATATGCTGAGTAATATCCACCTAAAGCACCCACTTCTATAACGAGAGATCTCCTTGAGTCTCACCCGTTTGCGTTCAGCTTAGCCAACATGGAGAAATTGTTCAGGATGTTCACGACCGCGACTTTTTCGTCTTTCAGCTTGTTAAGAGGTGTCGTTCGATCTCCCGTGTCTGTTATCGCGAATCGACTGAGCCAACACCGTGGCGATGCACGATGGATGGTCGAGCCTGACTATTCGGCGGATTACCAGGGGTTGCAGCAGATTTCCCGAGCTTACCGCAAAGAAGCGGACCGACCACATTCCAGTATTGTGTATGATTCTTTTTCCACCACTTTTTCGAAGGAACAAAAGGAGTTGGTATTGTGGAAATCAACTGCAAATCAAACAATTAACCCCGTATACGTTGTTCTTTCTTTTGCTCTACCTAGGGAAAGGAACACAAGTAGAGAGATCCAAAGCCACTGCCAAATCCTCCCAAACCATCAAGGTTCCCACCATGGTATTTTTCTCTCTCACAATACTTTTCAAAAGTATTCACTGTGTAAATTATGAAACCAGGAAAAGATAACGATACGAAGAATGATGAAAATTCCAACTATTGCAGGGTTAGATGGGTCATTGGCTCTATATTGTCTCTCCTCATGCCCTTTTGGAAGCTCAAATGGGACAAGCTGCAACAAATAGAAGGTATCACCTGCAGAAGTCCTTAATCTTTACGCAGTTGACAGAATATCATATCTACTATATACGAAGGAAATACCACGTCTCTGCTAGGGTTTTCACTTCCTTACGTATGTAAACAAGTGATCTTCCCTTCAAATGATTTGGTAAGGCTCATAAATGACTTGTTGCTTGCAGCCGGGTCCCCAAAATAATTCGGTTCCGTGTCATTACTCAACTTAGCTAACTTTTGCTAGATATAGCATTTCAGAAACAAAGTATTTTGAATGGTTTTTTCCCTAAAGAAGATAATCTTCAGGGGAGGCTGAAGAGGTGATAGAAGATGCCGAGATTGTGGCCGAGGTGGTAGAGAAGGTTGCGACCGTGGCAGAAAAGGTATCGGCCCAAGTAGCCGATAAGCTCCCTGAAGACAGCAAACTCAAGGAGGCTGCATTGTTCGTTGAACACGCATCCGAAACTGCTGCTCATGATGCTCATTTGACCGAAAACTTCATTCATGAGGTACTTGTGTCCTCCTCCTCTACCTCTCATCGCCTTCTTCCTCTCATGAAATATGACATGCTTGCGACCAGTTAACCTAAATCTCAAGCAGGGCCTTATTTATGGATGGATCGATAACTAGAGATCAAAGAGACGGGTAGCTAGATATCATGAGTAGTCATTTGAAGACGTACTGCATTTGAATCGAAACGCAAAAAATGTTACCATGGGGATAAATTCATAGTTGTCAGGGTAATTACTTGTGTAGAGTTGCCGTCAAATTAAGGGGAAGCATAACGAAGTACTGATATTGTGTGTGGTGCAATACATGTAGGTCGATGAACTGAAACAAGAGGTGGATACGGAGATTTGGAGCGGGCATCCGGAAGATCATCGAGCAACCGCCTGAAGGAAAATAGACATTTACCATTTTCAGCCATCCGACCTCCGAAACAGCTCCTTCCAGAGAAAGGGACGGAGAGAAGTGTGTTCATAACGTTGGGGGAGGGAAGAAAGAATTTGATAAAAAGGCCGTAAATAAAAGAAGCGTTCGTCGCAGTGATGTAATTCGCAGTAATTGTATATCAGCACGACATTAATTCCGATTTCTGGGAAGCAAAGTCTCCAAATCCTTTCCTTTTTCCTATTCACTTTCCGTTCGAGTTCGATGCTTTGCACTTTATACTCAAGTCAGATTTGGTTCTCCTCTTGAGGGTTTAGTTTACGCTTGCAATGCTTTCATCCTGCAATGCAGTTATGGACCCTATACCTCATAAATCATTTCAACTTCATCGAGAACAAAAACTGACTTGTCCCCGGATACCTTTAATCAACAATTGAGCTTCGCTCTTGACTTCCATGAGGGTCCATTAAATCAAAATTGCGGAAAGAGAACATTGTAATCATCGAATCATGGAACGAAAGGAGAGAAGTTACGATAAAGCACGAACGTTTATTGGGTTGAGAGAAATCGAAATCTCTTTGGAAGGCTTGAATAGCATAACGAGAAAGAATCATCCTTCAAGGATCAACGGTCTATGGACAGTCTTCTATAGTCCCCAAATTGTGTCTTTGCATATGTAATTTGCCTAACCATCTATGCAGTCACACCTACTTGCATGCAGTGTGGATTCTGACTTAAGTTCTTCGAATTTCATCCTACTTAATATCAAGCTCTCATATCCCTGCTGTAATCTGGACGTATTTTACTGCAAGTTAAAGAAAAGATGAACGATACAAACTTGGCCCCATTTAGGTAAAAATAATATATCATTAGAACTTCCAGTTGAACTCTTTGCCTCGTACAAGTTGGCATTCTGAAAAACTCATAAAACAGAAACTAACAATAGCACATTGGAAGAGACCGACAATACTGACGGGACACCATTAACATCACATGCATACTCTCAAACATCACATTAAACGTATTGTAACTGGGAACCGTATACTATATAGATCAGAAATGTGCAATGTGTGGTAATATTAAGTGTGATTGAGAAAAACCAGATTACGATGTCGGCCTAAGACATGGGCATAAGATAAAGCTCTTCTCGACTCGTTACACGGCCAATGCGGCAGCGAACCCGGCAGCGAACCCAGCAGCCAAAACGGCTGAGAGAGCAAACTTGTTTGTCACAGTGCCACTATCGTATGCCAACGGACCTTCGACTGGCGGCGACGAGCTGGCCAACCCAGGCAGCCCGGTGAAGGTCGATGAAGGCGGGGATGGCAGCGAGGTGAATGTCGAAGGCGACGGGGCACTCGGCGACGGCAGTAGAGTCATCAGTGTGACCTGCTGGGGGAGAATCGGTGCGGACGCTGATGCTTCCGGCGTCAGCGAGCTCGATGGAGATGGCGATAGAGCAGGCCGCGTAGGCAGAGGCGGAGACTGGACCACTGATAAGCCGAACGAGAGCGCCACGATGGCCGCGAGGAAGAGGATTCTCGAGACCGCCATCATTGCCAAGTGAAAGTTTCTCAAGCGAACCTGCACTTGGAAATCAGAGTCTGGTTTCTAATTCGGTTGCCTGAAGAGAGTGAATATATAGAGGAGAGCCACTGGATCTTTTGGAATGCGAAAAGTTGGAGCTGAGCGGGACTCTGAGTTGGTGTTCCTCCACGAAAAAGCCCACGCAATGTGAATATATCTGGAAAATTTTTAATTTGATTTTCGAACGTAACATGCTTATAAGTCTAGCTTTGAGGAAAATCTGGAGAGGGGAAGGAGAATTTAATAACCCTTGGTCGCATCAAAATTCCGAAAAATACACATTTTATATCCAAGGCCCCTTGCAAAGCAAGAATTTGTACACGCATGCAATTACACGTATCCCGCCATGTTGGACGTGATATATGTGATCGTTTGATTACGACATTGTCCCAAGCTACGTAAATTTTAAGAAAGGGCTAATGTCATGAAAATCTCTAAACTGATATATATGTGATAAATTTATCTCAAATTATTTTTTAACCGCAAAAAATCTAAACTGGTACAAATGTGACAAATTTGCTCCAAACTAATACACTTGTAACAAATTTATCCCAAAGTAGTACACTTATGACAAATTCATCCTCCGTTAATTTTCGTTAAATTTTGTCAAATTACTAAATTGGATGACACGTGACAATTGATGGGTGAACTAGTTTGGGATTTTTACCACCCTATGCTTGTCAGAGATGTGTCATTTTGAGATTTTTGTGGTATTAACTCAGTTTAATGAAAATTAACATATGGTAATTTTGTCATAGAGTGTACCAATTTAGGATTTTCTGGTGGTAAAAAAAAATTTAGAGTAAATTTATCGCAAATATATCAGTTTGAAATTTTCTGATGAAAAAAATTAGTTTATTAAAAATTTGTTACAAATGTACCAGTTTGAGATTTTTTATGGTAAAAAATCAGTTTACAGTAAATTTGTCATAGGTATACTAGTTAGGGTTTTTTTGTGATCAAAAAATTAGTTTGGGATAAATTTGTCATGGATATATTAGTTTGAGGTTTTTCGTTGTATTAAACTTTAAGAAACTATAAAGTAGAAAGTGTTAAATGATTCAAAGTGATTTTTTTTTATAGAGTTTATTGATTAATTAGATATGAAAAGTTTAAAATTCTAATTCTCTTAGATGAATTTTGATTGTTTTCCGGTCCATCCGGTATGAACGTGTGTGTTATCTTGTAAATAGGTTCAAGTGCACCACAAATTTTGCAACTTAACTCCACCCGTTTTACATGGTGGAAAATCTAACCGGGCTTTTTTAGTATATTTAAGATTACTTGATTCAACTGACTTGACGATAAATAAGGGCTGACGTGGAGCCACATGCACCACAATAAATGATGAGAAAAAGGAAAAACACGGTGAGGGTGCCGCCCAACTTTCTTTTGGACCCTTTTTTTTTTTAATTGAAAGAATATTTTATTCATTGCTGAAAAAGGATCCATAAGAAGTACATAAATTTCATAGCAAACAAAATCAAAATAGAGTAAAGCCCGTGATACTGCAAAACAAAAGTAAATCTAGAAAACAAGAAGGATTAGAGCACAAGCAAGATTAAACGCACCCTCAAGAGTAGATTACTTCATCAGTGATGAGCATACATCATAAATTTCTTCTTTAGTATCTATGATGTGGCCAATTGGCAGTGAAAGTTTAGGTTCGGCTTCTTGTACACTATTGTCGCAAGAAGACAATCAAAATAGGTTGAACGAATATCGATCTAACATTTTTTAAAGCAACTTTTCGTGGTTTAAAGAGCCACCGGAGCTCCTATGATCACCATTAAATCTAAATGTAGAATACTCATACACGAACCCTAACAATAAATTTATTAAATTTCCTTATCTTGATCCAGGTCTAGACCCAGATTGAAAGAGTTTAAACTCTCGTATTTTAAATAGAAATGAGAAAATAACAAAAAGATACAACCAACTCTAGCCTATGATCTGGCATTGTATAACATACTCAGACACTATCCTCTAACCAATAAATGTTTCCCGATTTATTTCTTTCTATAAAAGATAATTAATGTAAAAAAAAAAAAAGACGCTACAATTATCTTTTCTATTTAAGATATTCACTATACTTTGTGCTTTGGCCAACCGGTTAATAATGCCTATAAGTAGAAGTATCTCCTTACCCTACGAAAAATAGGTAATCCTGTAAATGTGCAAATAGTACATGTGAGTACACGTAAAAAACCATCACTAGTTCAAGAAAATGACGGATTCGAGAATTGCTTTTCTTGTTTGAGGTAAAAGAATTTAGGAAATTTCGACTCACCTGCCACGTCATCCCTTTCATGGCAAGCAATGAGCTTAAGATGCTAATTGTTCTTAGGCGAAGTTCGTGTGTTTTACCCATCCACCCCTTAATTCATGCATTTGTTTTTAAAATATGATTAAGTGCATCATAAGTTTGCTACCTGCAGCTCTATTAATTCCGCTCATTTTACCCGATAGGAACCCGACTTTTCTAATTTATTTAAAGTTATTAGGCATTGACGTAACGTTCAGTAAGGGCTATGTGGCACCACGTAAAGTAATAAGAAAAAGAAAAAGAAAAAAAAACACACGAGAGAGGTTAATTCAAGAAGCAAAATAGTATGTAACCTCACATCTTGACCTTACCCAAGAAATCAAAGAGGATGGGATCCATAACACTCAACTACTTAATGACATTCGATCAAGGACCGTAACTTATGAAACTCTCTATCCTCGTCATAATCGATTCTCTTTTGAACCGACTCACATCGCAACTTAATGTATCGCATAGCATGTCCGCACGCTATCCAGTCGCCGACAAACATTTCCTTTAATTTATGACTTTCTATAAAAAAAAAAAGATAATTAGTTGTAAAAAAACTACAAAGAAAAATTTCCTTTAAATTCAACCTATCTACCATTTGCTTTGGCCAACCCGATTAATATTGCCCACAAGTTCAACTAGCTGGCGATTCAATCAATAAGCAAGTGAGTACGATTGCTAGCGCCCACGAAACGACGGATTTGAATATTTCTTTTCTCTACTTTTCGAGGTGAAAGTCTACTGGAAATTTCGAGTCCCGCGCTGATGAAGATTCGCTTCCGGAGTGCGCCACTCGCACTAGGTGGGGGGGCCCCTTGTCAGCCTCGCCCGTCGAATCCGCCACGTCATCCTTCCAAGGAAAATCAACGAGCCACGACGCGGGAGCCGCACGAAGGAGGACTGGGGACCGTGGACGCAAGCGCAGGGGATCCACTCGAAGTCGCTGCAAAAAGCTTGGCTTGACTGGAAAGCAACCCCCTGCCACGTCGGATGAGGCAAAGATACGCGTAAGCCTTACATCTCATATTTGACTTTCAAAGCTCTCTCTCTCTCTCTCCTGATTCCGTTAGACTATAATTTTGAGATTATTTTTTTTATTTTTCGGAATTGGTGGATTTTACGCGCTTCTCTGTCTCCAATGTTCTGTTTCCCTCTCTCTCGCTCAGCCTCTCCCTTTCCCTCTCTTCTAATGCTAGTACTCTCTCGTACGCCATGCACACTCTTTGATTTCTCTCTCGCTCTCCGCGCTCCGTCGATCGATTCTCGCCGCATTCGGTTCGAGCTCGATTAGGTCCTCCGTTTCCGTCCGTTGGGAGCATCGTCTTCTCGAGCCGGTCCCCCATCGCCGGCCGGAGTCCTCGTGGATTGTGCGTTCCCGCTCGCAGGTTCTGAACGCGATTGTTGACCGCGAGCCCCTCATGATGAAACCCGAGGTTCCTGTTAGGGCATTGTTTGCGCATGGCTGAGTGTCGGAGATACCTTCCCGCCAGCATTTGGGTTAGTTTTCGTCGCGGTTCGCTTCTGTTAGCTTTTTTGTGCGAGATGGATAGGTTTGAGTTCGTTCGCTCGTTTCTAATTGACGGATTTGTATCGAGCGTGTGGAATCTTTACGTTCTTGGTCGATCGCTTGACATTGATGTGTGATGGCGATGCACGTCACTTTGTGCTTGCATGTGCTCTTTTCAGTGGGTAGTGATTCTATGCACAAGTGAAACTTAGGTCAATACCGGAAGCAAGTGAGTCCGAGGATTGCGCGAGTAAACGTTGCACCCCTGTGTCGCGATCAGCCGCGGGTTGTTCATTGATACGCGACTACTAAATGGCTGATCCTGGCGAATCAAACAATTTCATACAATTAGTTTCGCAAATCTCTTGTGCTGCAATCAGTTTATAAATCTATAGTTACGCACGGTCTTCAAGAAGTTGGAACTTGGATTCCTATAGACACCTAGCCGCGTGAGGAAGTATACAGTGCACGTGCCTGTCCACTATAATACCAGCGCAGCCCAAAACTGTCACGAACATGAATTCATTACGATGCGATAAGTAAATAGAATAATTATCGAAAACTTTGGCAGAGGTTACAAAACACGATATTCAAGACGCACAGCCAACGTGTGCGCCCCTGCGTTCTCACAACAGACCCAATTTGTGAAAACATCACTCGGAACTATAGACCAAAACGCGAAGATTCAACAGCCTTTGACGAGTCAGAGCCCCACGTGAGGCCCAGGCCATCCCCAGGGTGTATCTAACTTGCTATGTATTGTCCTATATTCTGTATCAGATGCAATTTCTTGCTTTAGTTCCTCGACTTATCTTTGATAGCTTCAAGCATGCACACGCGCCACTCCTTTAGAGCTCTGTGGCTGTTCTTTAGTGTCTAAATAAAATGGAGGCAATGTATGGTGGCTTTCTCTTTTATGCTTCGTACCCGATAGTACAACTCATGGATACTGTTTATAGAAGTATTGAAAACAATCAAGTCGACTTGATCCTTTGTGTTAGTCTGCTAGCTCATGATAAAATACACATGTCAAGTCGATGTTGTCAAATTACTAGCACCAGATTGAACTGACAGTCGCAATGGCACTTTTATCACCCTCTCCATGGTTTCCTTTTTTGGTCTGAGTGGTGTTGTTTCTCATAAAAGGTTGGTTTTCGTTCGATTGCAGTCTAAGGGTTATAGAATCAACAGCTAATACACTCACACATTGCAGTTGTTTATTCCGCATCGGTTTCTTGAACAAGTGAACACAATGGATCCTATATCAACATCGAATTACTGGTGTAGATCAACATGATTATATATATGCTTGATCATGGGATGCACGCTTCTGCGTGGATTAGATATATCAAGTAGTTTCTATTATCTCTTTTTGCTAGTGTTCTTGTTGTCCTTGCGTGATATCAAGGCAGTTTGTCACCTTCCAAACACGGTGTTGCTGGTTGTAGCACGAGTGGTGTGTGTATTGGAGCATTGCGTGCGTCAACTTCAGGTTCTACGCCAAAACAAAATAATCCGTAAAATGGAAAAAAAAAAATTCATGACTTTAAATGAGTAGGAATGTCGGTCTTTTTTACTACAAGGTGCACTATACGAGTAAGAACAAATACAACAACGGAAAAAGAAAAATATCAAGCAGAAAGCCCTAAGCAAGTGTTGCAAACACACTCACCAGAAATTTGGCAAAAATAATAAAAAATGACATGCACACGCCC
>JAGVVM010001686.1:0-51298 GCA_019149425.1 Psidium friedrichsthalianum
CTGCGTTTCATTATGGACGGAGAATTTACTTAGTTAAATTAGGATTTCTCGCGGTAAATATATGTGCATGGAGTTCACAATTGTGTTTCCAATCTTTCGATTTGTTTGATTATGGTTTTCGTGACTAATATCGTGACTAATCAGGGTAGTTCTTTCTTTAGCCCCAATTCGTTAATTTGTGGATTTTTCTTAGGTCCACTCAAGCTATTGCTTATACTGATCAAAGTGAAATCTCCTCCTCCGATGAATTAAGATAGTTCTAGAGATGAATTAAATAGATTAGATACTCCCGTTGTTTCGCGGAAATGAATAATTCGAGAAAATGTTTTCCTAGAGATAATCGTTTCATACGATTTGAAATATTTAGTCAACGAAAGATGTTTTCATTATCGACAACCATTTATGTCTGAATATTTTTGTTGATGATGAAAATAGTTTTCGTAAGTGATAAGTAATCATTCTAAGGAAGATATTTTTAAAATTATTTGTTTTCCGCAAAACAAATGGAGTTAGAGAGGAAAATCATATATATATATATATATATATATATATTCTCATTGGGTGATCAATTAAGTTGGAATTTTGATTTTGCTCATGCTTCATTTACATCTTGCATAAGATGTATGTATTGATATCTGAATTTCGTTTTTGCCTCGTTCTCAGGTCCACCCATTTCATGTTTGTCATCGATCTGACCCGATCCAGCAAGATGGGCCTAAAAACAAGGGTCATGACCGTCCAGCTAAATGTGTCCACGAACTTTTCTTATTTTTCCCATAAAGGAGACTAAAATGATCCTCCGGGGATTTTGGGTGAGTGGAATTGCCAAAATTTCCTTTTCCATTTCCTCGTTGTAAAGGTCTGCTATTAGTTGAGAATTCCATTCGGGTGTCTCCTTAGAATTCTATTAATTAATGTTATCCTTTCTGTGATTATGAATGAAAGAAGCAAGTTTTTCGTTTATAAAAAAAAAAGCATAATGAATAGGAAAATACATTAATGAAGTTCTTTGATTAACCAATGTATAAACAAAATTAATGAAATGAAATTCCTTACCAAAAAAAAAAGAAAACAAAATTAATGAAATGAAATTACCGACTCATCTAAAAACTAGAAAAGCAACATGCGTAAAGAGCTTCACTTTGCGATGTTGTTGCAGCGTGTCGCGATTTTGGAGTAACTTACGTGATCTCCACTGAAAGAATGTTTAGTTGAGATGCAATGCGTATCGTTCATAAGCAATGTAATGACAATGAAGGCTTCGTTATCGTTGCCGTTGTCGTCATTGCTTTTTTTGGAAAACATGGCGCTTTCAAAAAATATTTTTTGAGAAGTTATTTTTCAAGAAAATGACAATATTTTTCCCTGTTTGGCTAAACTATGAAAAGGACCTAAAAAATATTTTCCGTCGTTTGATATAAAAAATCAGATTTTATTTTCATCGATGCACTCATTTCAATATATTTTTATTTTTTAAAAAATAAAACATTTTGATTACTTTTCTTTTTCTTTTTCTTTTTAATTTTCCTTTTGGTTTCGGCTAGTTGCCGGCGATATCAGGCTTGCCTGAGACCAATGAGCTCTAGCCTTTGGCGAGGCTCGAGCTTACCAGCCCGCATCATGGTCAATCTTTGGGTTGTCAGTTGTTACCGAGGTCCACGGTCGGAGGAGAAAGGAGGAAGGAGCCACGGGCGAAGGAAGGAGGAAGAAAGAGAAAAGAAAAAAATAGTACAAAAAAATGAGGGAGTAAAGATGAGAGAAAACGCTTTTCTCTAATTGAGAAGAAGAAAACATTTTCCTTACTTTTGAAAGAGTTTTTTCTACGGGTGAATTTTTTTTCCCTAGAATAGCTTATTTTTCGCGAACCAAATGCTGAAAAATCTGGAACACAATTTTCCACGAAACACTAATTTAGTTTATATTTAGCAAAACGAAAAACTAGCATATCAATCAGAGCTGATTAAGGAAAAGCAGTCTTATCTGATATCTACATGTATCTATAGATAATATTTTATGTATTGTCGAATACCGTTGACTTTTGCTCATAAAGACCTGATCAATCTCTTGAACGCTCCATTGGTTCTGAGTCAATATTCTTCGAATCTTTCTTGAAAAGTAAAATAGAAAAGACAAACGTGTGTTTATTTTTTCTTTGGAAGGATCTATTTCCAGTCCAACACCCACTAAGTGGACTTTCAATTTTTTACAGCAAAATGAAGTCTTCCAAATTTTTATTTTAATCTATTGAGTTGGGTTCTCTTATCTCTCAAGCAGACTTTCTTTTGGGTTAATTAGGATTCGTCGACTCCTAGGCCCCTTGAATTAGTCTCTCAACTACAAAGAAATAAAAAAAAAACATGCTTGCCTTTTCATTACCAAAAACAATATTATGGATCGAAAACTTCAAAGAAGAAAGAACATTGTTTTCAAATTCACATCTCATCTTAGCCTCTAGCAATACTGCGATAATTCATCTCGACCACTTTTGTCTTGTGAGAGATCTTGAGTTTATACCTTTCTATTCGAAATGCTACCTGAAGCATAGAGCTTTGGAGGGTCAAGGCAATGGTATTCTATCTTGGCCCGAATCCACCCACTTACGCCCGACCATGTCCTGGGTGAGTATATCGTCTGCAGGCTTGCACAATGAATTTTGGGGCCTAATAACCAATTCATCAAGTTGTCAATCTACGCATTCCGCCACCGTCCGACCAAGTCAGGACGGCCGAACTACCGTGCGTGCCTCGTCAGGAATTAGTCGATTATCGCCTAGCGTCGAGGATCCCCCACGAAGGGAAGATAACTCACATCTCCTCTTGGGGGTCCAATTTCCGAATGAAAACAAAGGAGTCAACGACAGAAAGCCAAGGTTTTCCTCCTTGGACAATCGATGCACCAACCCCCCCAAGGAAATGACCCGGTCAAGATGGATTATAAACAACGCTAATCATCCCACTTTGGAGATGGAATTCCACGGACGGACCTACTGATTCCTTCATCATGATGTCGTCCGTGAAGCCAAATCGTCACGCACACGCACCCACTGGTTCAATTCTCGACGACCCGTGAGAGCAATCCCAGAATCTCTTGATTTTGTTGACTGCAGAATGAGCCGTGGCTGGTGATTTCGATGGCAACTTGGGGAGACTGCCATTCTCTCCAATCTGGCTGACTTTTGGCCACTTCCATTTTGGTGGATGGTG
Source organism: Psidium friedrichsthalianum (assembly GCA_019149425.1). Classification (NCBI taxonomy): domain Eukaryota; kingdom Viridiplantae; phylum Streptophyta; class Magnoliopsida; order Myrtales; family Myrtaceae; genus Psidium; species Psidium friedrichsthalianum. The sequence goes on from JAGVVM010001686.1 coordinate 3,204, forward strand.
TTTGGCATTTGGCCAGCCGCCGGACGGGTCGATCCTGCAAGCGTCACTTATGGGACACGGAAGAATTATCAATCTTTTTGGTTAGCGGGCGTGGAACTCGCCCCGACTTACTGAAATTCAGATGGAAAGTTGTCTGATTCTTTGATGCCTCTGAGAAAAGGGGCAGAAATGCACCGAATAAAAGAAAAGCGATTGTGGTTGGAACTCCAAAGGTAAGTGTGCTCGGGTGGATATATGACATCCTAGGAAGGTGTTCACTGGTACATCAAAGGACAAAACCGTGATGCTCGATATGGGACGGGTTACTAACAAATCAGTTGATGAATTCTATCAATATACACTAACTGTAAGCTAAAATAACATTTGTTTTTTTTTTGGAGCTCAATAGTTAAATTTTATGATTGCTTCCTTCCAATAATTTGCTTAACCATCTTCTTTGAGTCTTGACCTGTAAAAGGTCAACAAATGCTCCTCTTAAAAGTCTCTATTTATCAATCAGTTAGAGTCTGATATAATCCACAACATTCCAACTTGGTGGGTGTTCATTACTTTGCATTCACCACCAACCCTTTGATCAAGAAACAAGCTCTCAAATGCTCTTCTTCCAAATGCTTATCTTCATCTTTGTTGTTCTGGTACTGAACTCAAGTCTGCCCTGTGTGAACTCTGCAGGACATGCAGAGTATGAAGTCCCAAAGAGAGAATTGGAAGCGGCCCGTTCTTCTGGTTCGCCTTCCTGTCCACTGAACTTTGATTATCTCAGCAAGCTCATCAATGGGAGCTCACAGCGGCTCCTGCTGCAGGACGTCCCAACTGAGTGTGGTTTCATGCTCCAGGCGCTCCGGCTGGTCCGTTCGGAGTATCTCCGCACCACTGGATACTTCTTTCCGCCTCCCAATTCGTCCAAGGCCTGTTGGGATGCGTACCAGAGCGTCGTCAATTACAAGATTGCCGGATTCACTGTGCAGTCCACTTGCGGGTTCAAGACCAGCCTCATGTCTGAGACCTGCACGAATGTCACGACCAGATCGGATTTCGAGAGGCTCGTGTCAGGAATCGAGCTGAGCAACATCCAAAAGTTCTGCAATCGGTCCCTGGATGACGAGTCTGCCTGCACGTTGTGTACGGACGGCTTGGCCCGTGTGCAAGGGTCATATTTCGGGGGTCCTAACAACGGGAATGAGTCGGACTGCAACGGGTATCCATTCATCTATGCGGCTGCATTGGCCGATCAGTTCACAACGACCAATGAAGGGGACCTCAAGTGCTTGTTTTCGCTCAATTTTAGCGCAGACAAGAAGAAGAAAAGGAAGTATGGGGTGGTTTTCTGGGGAATCGTCTCGGGTTGCACAAACGGCTTCTTTGGCGCAGTGATTGTGATTTGGCTGTGTTGGACATGGCATTGGAGGAAGAGGATGAAGAGAAAGAGCTCGGCCCAGATGGAATCGGGCAATGCTGGTTCAGGAATGGAGATGAATAAGATGAGGAATGCAAGTGCCAGAGTCATCAGGTTCACCCTTGAGGAAATCAGGAAGGCCACAAACAACTTCTCTAGGGACAACATAATTGGGATGGGTGAATATGGGAATGTCTACAGAGGAATGTTGAAAGATGGGTCAGAGGTTGCCCTCAAGAGGTTCAAGAACTGCTCTGCCAATGGTGATGGGGCGTTCGCGCATGAGGTAGAGGTCATTGCCAGCGTCCGGCATGTCAATCTGGTGGAACTGAAGGGCTACTGCACTGCGACCGTCCCCGTGGAAGGCCACCAACGAATCCTCGTCTGTGAATTGGTGCGCAGCGGGAGCCTCTTCGACCACCTCTTCAGGCAGGAACATAAGCCTTTGAGTTGGCCTGCCCGTCGGAAGATTGCCCTTGGGACGGCACGGGGGTTGGCCTACTTGCATTATGGTGCGCAGCCCACTATAATCCACCGGGACGTGAAAGCGAGCAACATACTCCTGGATGAGGCTTTTGACGCGAAGCTCGCCGATTTTGGTCTCGCCAAGTTCACCCCTGAGGGCCAGTCACACGTGAGCACCAGAATGGCCGGCACCCTTGGATACGTGGCCCCTGAGTACGCATTGTACGGGCAGTTGTCGGAAAGGAGCGACGTGTACAGCTTTGGAGTCGTGCTCCTAGAGCTACTAAGCGGCAAGAAGGCAGTCATTTCAGTTGAAAAAGGCGAGGCCTCGCTCCTGGCAGATTGGGCTTGGTCCCTAGTGAGGGGAAACGGACCTTTGGATGTCATCGACGAGAGGATACCGACTTTGGGCGCGCCGGAGGAAATGGAGAAGTATGTTCTGTTGGCAGTGCTTTGCTCTCATCCAGTGGTGTATGCTAGGCCCACCATGGACCATGTTGTGAAGATCCTGGAAAGCAATTCACCTGTACCTCCGATACCCGACCGCCCGATCCCCATACTAGCAGAGATCGAGAGTGTGGAGCAAACGGCAAGCTCAAGTGGCTCGCACTACTTCACGACGAGCCCCAATGAGTTACGGCCATTTATGGTTAAAGGTCACTCATTGAATTCTGAATCAGGATGAGATCTTGAACAATGAATGTCTATTTTGCTGGTAGGAAACTTTCTAGATGCCAAGCGAGGCTCAATTTTACAACAATTGCTCATTTTCTTCTGGGGTTTTTGTAGTACATAGATGTGAGAAGAAACAGTATTCTGGAATAGCTTCATTCTTTCAATTAAAATCATGTAAAGATGATGTGTTAATTAGTATCCGCATTTGTTGCCTGTTGTCTGGAAAGGACTCTCCGAGGTTTTTCTTGTATTCATCCATGACTATGCTATTGCCATATGAAGCAAGGGAAGAAAAATTGTAAATATGAATTAATTATCAATAAAAGAATGTAACTGATCAAATAAAATAAATATAAGACAATGACTTAATCATTTTATGTATTCAATTCAATATGAGGTTAGGAACATCAATGTTTGATTCTAACTAGGAAGTGATTACTTGATTAAAATGAAGCAAATTGCTACCGTTACTTTTTCTTTGAGGAGTTGTCTAATGTGGACGCAGTTCTTACTAAACGCAATTCTCCATTTGGCAATATAGATATAGTGACCCAACATTGGTACAAGACCATGCCTTAGTAGGGTGTCAAATGGGTGGATTGGGTCGGGTTTGGGTTGGATCAAATGTGGTTTGACCCATTTAACCCCGTTTTGAACCATTTTCATATAATACAAATTTAACGACCCATACCCCACCTAACTCGTATTACTTGAACACTTTTATATTTAACCAAATCATATGATATTTATTTCTTATAATTATTAAGAAAAATAATATTGCTAAAACACTTTCATGCAATTGAATTTTAAAAAAAAATTTAAACTAAAAAATTATTTTTTATTATTAAAAACTATAATTTTTTTATTTTTATTCTCTATTTTATTTTCCTTTTTCTTCGGCAATCCAACAGTGGTTTGGCGGTGGGTGGAAGTGGCGGCGAGGTTTGCCAATGACGTTCCAAAACGGTTTTTACATTTGTTAATTTTATTTTTTCTTGTACTTATAAAAATAAAAAATAAACCATAAAAAATATAAATTAATATACTTGAGGCCCATTTACAAGTGGTGCTTGGGAAGGTGCAGGCCATGGGCTGAAAATGGGTCGAAAATGGGTTGAGTTAAAATCCATTAAAAACTATATTTGAACAGGATTTATAAGCCTAAACTCATATTTGATCCATTTTTTAAAGGGTTAATACCATGAACAATTCCAAACTATTACATATGTAACAATTTATTATAAATTATTTTTTCATGAAAAACCTTAAACTAGTACATATATGATAAATTTATCCCAAACTATTTTTTTACTACATAAAATCCAAAATCGGTATACCTTTGATAAATTTACCTCAAACTTTTTTTGACCATAAAAAATCCTAAATTGGTACACCTGCAACAAATTTGTCTCACACTGGAACACTGATTAGAAATTTACCTTTTGTTAGTTTCCGTTAAATTGAGTTAGTACGACAAAAAAAAAAAATCCTCAATGTTGTCTTAGCTTGTTGTATCATGCACAATTTTATCATAGGATTTAATCTCAATGACTCTATCATGGAAGAGATGAATAGGGAAGTGGAATCTTAAAGAGAAAATCCAAGAGTCCAACTTTCTTAAAGAGAGGAAAAGGAGGAAAGTAGGATATGGGCAGCAAAAAGGGATAGTATTGCGCATGCAATGTGGATTAGTTATCAAAATATGAGAAGAAGCCAATAGTTTTCCTTTTGTTTTTTTTTTGAGTGGCTCATTTATTAGAACATTTCGTTTCCATTTCTTTAATGTTAATCATCTCTAAATATTTACTACTTGTCATTTTTCATCAGATTTTTTCTTATTATGCTATTTACAGTTGTTACGTAGTTATTATGAAAGGTAAAGGTAAGGCCAATGATGAGAAGGTCAAGCAATTTAGGTGGTCTAAGCATATGGAATGTGTTCTACTTGAAATTCTTGCCAATGAAGCTAGTAAAGGAAACAAGCCTTTGAGCGTTTTCAAACCCTCTTCAATTGCTCGAGTTGTTGATAAAATAAAGGAGAGGTTTGATGTCGGTTCTGAACCCGACCATGCTAAGAACCATTTGAAGATAGTCAAAAGCAATTGGAAGATGATTCAAAGTGTACGTGGCAAGAGTGGATTCAATTGGGATGACAAGTTGAAGGTGGTCGTAGCTGGGAAAAATGAATTTGATCAATATGTGATGGTAATTTGTTCATCACTTTTCATGGGAAAAAAATGTCTTACAATTGAATCAGGAAACAGCTTTGCATTTGCATTTGCATTTGCTTATTTTTTGTGTGATTATGGAGTCCTCATTGCATTTGATGATCTGCTGCACTTGCTGTGAGACATATTTGGACCGTGTTATCCCATTTGTGATCTTAAAGGTGGCTCGATGTGTTGTTGGTCATCTCCTTCTGTTATGCTTTGTCGGCTTTGACTTGGTGTTCTTGAGCATGTTTCCGTGAATTATTGCTTACCATTCTCTGATTTACTTTACATATGCACTGTAAGCACCCTTGGATTTCTTTGAGGCATTCATTACCTAGATTACATTCTTTTTTCCATATTTTTTCCCCTTTCCAACCATAATGCAACCATCTTTTTATGAGCATCAAGATTATCTATTTCTATTTACAGAGCTTATTTCTCTGTGCTAAATATACAACTCAAGTTATCTATCTTTTCCTATCCCTAGAGAAGCAATAGTTGCAATTGATTAGGATAAGCATCTATCAAGAAGAAAGTGGACTATATTTGACTATGTTATCCCATTTTACGTCTAAAGCGTGCAGACGGGAACATCCATAGTGAAGCAAGACATCAACAAGCATAGAACATCACTTTGATTATGTTGATTCAAATATGTGGTTCGTATATACATGTATTTCCCTTAAAAGTCATGTAAATCATGAATATAACAGAGCACCTTCCAAGCTTTTCTCCTTTATATTCCTGTTATGTGTATGAACTTGTTCGATGCTTTTTGTATTTGTTGTTTAAAAAATATTTCATTTTGTTTGATTTTCTATGGATTATCTTCATTGGAAAGTTCATCCTACTTATGAAAAACATCTAAACAAGATGATTGATATGTATGTGAGATGGCACTAGTGGTTGGGAGAGATATGGCCATCGGAAGCTTTGCTAAGCAGTTCAGAGATATCGATGCGATGGAAGCTAGTGGTGGCCACGGTTCAGAACCAGGCCGGTTCTGGTTCGTGACTAGCATGAACCGGAACCGGAACCTTCAAGGTTCCGGTTCCAGTTCATGCTAGTCACGAACCAGAACCGGCCTGGTTCTGAACCGTGGCCACCACTAGCTTCCATCGCATCGATATCTCTGAACTGCTTAGCAAAGCTTCCGATGGCCATATCTCTCCCAACCACTAGTGCCATCTCACATACATATCAATCATCTTGTTTAGATGTTTTTCATAAGTAGGATGAACTTTCCAATGAAGATAATCCATAGAAAATCAAACAAAATGAAATATTTTTTAAACAACAAATACAAAAGCATCGAACAAGTTCATACACATAACAGGAATATAAAGGAGAAAAGCTTGGAAGGTGCTCTGTTATATTCATGATTTACATGACTTTTTAAGGGAAATACATGTATATACGAACCACATATTTGAATCAACATAATCAAAGTGATGTTCTATGCTTGTTGATGTCTTGCTTCACTATGGATGTTCCCGTCTGCACGCTTTAGACGTAAAATGGGATAACATAGTCAAATATAGTCCACTTTCTTCTTGATAGATGCTTATCCTAATCAATTGCAACTATTGCTTCTCTAGGGATAGGAAAAGATAGATAACTTGAGTTGTATATTTAGCACAGAGAAATAAGCTCTGTAAATAGAAATAGATAATCTTGATGCTCATAAAAAGATGGTTGCATTATGGTTGGAAAGGGGAAAAAATATGGAAAAAAGAATGTAATCTAGGTAATGAATGCCTCAAAGAAATCCAAGGGTGCTTACAGTGCATATGTAAAGTAAATCAGAGAATGGTAAGCAATAATTCACGGAAACATGCTCAAGAACACCAAGTCAAAGCCGACAAAGCATAACAGAAGGAGATGACCAACAACACATCGAGCCACCTTTAAGATCACAAATGGGATAACACGGTCAAATATGTCTCACAGCAAGTGCAGCAGATCATCAAATGCAATGAGGACTCCATAATCACACAAAAAATAAGCAAATGCAAATGCAAATGCAAAGCTGTTTCCTGATTCAATTGTAAGACATTTTTTTCCCATGAAAAGTGATGAAACAAATTACCATCACATATTGATCAAATTCATTTTTCCCAGCTACGACCACCTTCAACTTGTCATCCCAATTGAATCCACTCTTGCCACGTACACTTTGAATCATCTTCCAATTGCTTTTGACTATCTTCAAATGGTTCTTAGCATGGTCGGGTTCAGAACCGACATCAAACCTCTCCTTTATTTTATCAACAACTCGAGCAATTGAAGAGGGTTTGAAAACGCTCAAAGGCTTGTTTCCTTTACTAGCTTCATTGGCAAGAATTTCAAGTAGAACACATTCCATATGCTTAGACCACCTAAATTGCTTGACCTTCTCATCATTGGCCTTACCTTTACCTTTCATAATAACTACGTAACAACTGTAAATAGCATAATAAGAAAAAATCTGATGAAAAATGACAAGTAGTAAATATTTAGAGATGATTAACATTAAAGAAATGGAAACGAAATGTTCTAATAAATGAGCCACTCAAAAAAAAAACAAAAGGAAAACTATTGGCTTCTTCTCATATTTTGATAACTAATCCACATTGCATGCGCAATACTATCCCTTTTTGCTGCCCATATCCTACTTTCCTCCTTTTCCTCTCTTTAAGAAAGTTGGACTCTTGGATTTTCTCTTTAAGATTCCACTTCCCTATTCATCTCTTCCATGATAGAGTCATTGAGATTAAATCCTATGATAAAATTGTGCATGATACAACAAGCTAAGACAACATTGAGGATTTTTTTTTTTGTCGTACTAACTCAATTTAACGGAAACTAACAAAAGGTAAATTTCTAATCAGTGTTCCAGTGTGAGACAAATTTGTTGCAGGTGTACCAATTTAGGATTTTTTATGGTCAAAAAAAGTTTGAGGTAAATTTATCAAAGGTATACCGATTTTGGATTTTATGTAGTAAAAAAATAGTTTGGGATAAATTTATCATATATGTACTAGTTTAAGGTTTTTCATGAAAAAATAATTTATAATAAATTGTTACATATGTAATAGTTTGGAATTGTTCATGGTATTAACCCTTTAAAAAATGGATCAAATATGAGTTTAGGCTTATAAATCCTGTTCAAATATAGTTTTTAATGGATTTTAACTCAACCCATTTTCGACCCATTTTCAGCCCATGGCCTGCACCTTCCCAAGCACCACTTGTAAATGGGCCTCAAGTATATTAATTTATATTTTTTATGGTTTATTTTTTATTTTTATAAGTACAAGAAAAAATAAAATTAACAAATGTAAAAACCGTTTTGGAACGTCATTGGCAAACCTCGCCGCCACTTCCACCCACCGCCAAACCACTGTTGGATTGCCGAAGAAAAAGGAAAATAAAATAGAGAATAAAAATAAAAAAATTATAGTTTTTAATAATAAAAAATAATTTTTTAGTTTAAATTTTTTTTAAAATTCAATTGCATGAAAGTGTTTTAGCAATATTATTTTTCTTAATAATTATAAGAAATAAATATCATATGATTTGGTTAAATATAAAAGTGTTCAAGTAATACGAGTTAGGTGGGGTATGGGTCGTTAAATTTGTATTATATGAAAATGGTTCAAAACGGGGTTAAATGGGTCAAACCACATTTGATCCAACCCAAACCCGACCCAATCCACCCATTTGACACCCCTACTAAGGCATGGTCTTGTACCAATGTTGGGTCACTATATCTATATTGCCAAATGGAGAATTGCGTTTAGTAAGAACTGCGTCCACATTAGACAACTCCTCAAAGAAAAAGTAACGGTAGCAATTTGCTTCATTTTAATCAAGTAATCACTTCCTAGTTAGAATCAAACATTGATGTTCCTAACCTCATATTGAATTGAATACATAAAATGATTAAGTCATTGTCTTATATTTATTTTATTTGATCAGTTACATTCTTTTATTGATAATTAATTCATATTTACAATTTTTCTTCCCTTGCTTCATATGGCAATAGCATAGTCATGGATGAATACAAGAAAAACCTCGGAGAGTCCTTTCCAGACAACAGGCAACAAATGCGGATACTAATTAACACATCATCTTTACATGATTTTAATTGAAAGAATGAAGCTATTCCCAGAATACTGTTTCTTCTCACATCTATGTACTACAAAAACCCCAGAAGAAAATGAGCAATTGTTGTAAAATTGAGCCTCGCTTGGCATCTAGAAAGTTTCCTACCAGCAAAATAGACATTCATTGTTCAAGATCTCATCCTGATTCAGAATTCAATGAGTGACCTTTAACCATAAATGGCCGTAACTCATTGGGGCTCGTCGTGAAGTAGTGCGAGCCACTTGAGCTTGCCGTTTGCTCCACACTCTCGATCTCTGCTAGTATGGGGATCGGGCGGTCGGGTATCGGAGGTACAGGTGAATTGCTTTCCAGGATCTTCACAACATGGTCCATGGTGGGCCTAGCATACACCACTGGATGAGAGCAAAGCACTGCCAACAGAACATACTTCTCCATTTCCTCCGGCGCGCCCAAAGTCGGTATCCTCTCGTCGATGACATCCAAAGGTCCGTTTCCCCTCACTAGGGACCAAGCCCAATCTGCCAGGAGCGAGGCCTCGCCTTTTTCAACTGAAATGACTGCCTTCTTGCCGCTTAGTAGCTCTAGGAGCACGACTCCAAAGCTGTACACGTCGCTCCTTTCCGACAACTGCCCGTACAATGCGTACTCAGGGGCCACGTATCCAAGGGTGCCGGCCATTCTGGTGCTCACGTGTGACTGGCCCTCAGGGGTGAACTTGGCGAGACCAAAATCGGCGAGCTTCGCGTCAAAAGCCTCATCCAGGAGTATGTTGCTCGCTTTCACGTCCCGGTGGATTATAGTGGGCTGCGCACCATAATGCAAGTAGGCCAACCCCCGTGCCGTCCCAAGGGCAATCTTCCGACGGGCAGGCCAACTCAAAGGCTTATGTTCCTGCCTGAAGAGGTGGTCGAAGAGGCTCCCGCTGCGCACCAATTCACAGACGAGGATTCGTTGGTGGCCTTCCACGGGGACGGTCGCAGTGCAGTAGCCCTTCAGTTCCACCAGATTGACATGCCGGACGCTGGCAATGACCTCTACCTCATGCGCGAACGCCCCATCACCATTGGCAGAGCAGTTCTTGAACCTCTTGAGGGCAACCTCTGACCCATCTTTCAACATTCCTCTGTAGACATTCCCATATTCACCCATCCCAATTATGTTGTCCCTAGAGAAGTTGTTTGTGGCCTTCCTGATTTCCTCAAGGGTGAACCTGATGACTCTGGCACTTGCATTCCTCATCTTATTCATCTCCATTCCTGAACCAGCATTGCCCGATTCCATCTGGGCCGAGCTCTTTCTCTTCATCCTCTTCCTCCAATGCCATGTCCAACACAGCCAAATCACAATCACTGCGCCAAAGAAGCCGTTTGTGCAACCCGAGACGATTCCCCAGAAAACCACCCCATACTTCCTTTTCTTCTTCTTGTCTGCGCTAAAATTGAGCGAAAACAAGCACTTGAGGTCCCCTTCATTGGTCGTTGTGAACTGATCGGCCAATGCAGCCGCATAGATGAATGGATACCCGTTGCAGTCCGACTCATTCCCGTTGTTAGGACCCCCGAAATATGACCCTTGCACACGGGCCAAGCCGTCCGTACACAACGTGCAGGCAGACTCGTCATCCAGGGACCGATTGCAGAACTTTTGGATGTTGCTCAGCTCGATTCCTGACACGAGCCTCTCGAAATCCGATCTGGTCGTGACATTCGTGCAGGTCTCAGACATGAGGCTGGTCTTGAACCCGCAAGTGGACTGCACAGTGAATCCGGCAATCTTGTAATTGACGACGCTCTGGTACGCATCCCAACAGGCCTTGGACGAATTGGGAGGCGGAAAGAAGTATCCAGTGGTGCGGAGATACTCCGAACGGACCAGCCGGAGCGCCTGGAGCATGAAACCACACTCAGTTGGGACGTCCTGCAGCAGGAGCCGCTGTGAGCTCCCATTGATGAGCTTGCTGAGATAATCAAAGTTCAGTGGACAGGAAGGCGAACCAGAAGAACGGGCCGCTTCCAATTCTCTCTTTGGGACTTCATACTCTGCATGTCCTGCAGAGTTCACACAGGGCAGACTTGAGTTCAGTACCAGAACAACAAAGATGAAGATAAGCATTTGGAAGAAGAGCATTTGAGAGCTTGTTTCTTGATCAAAGGGTTGGTGGTGAATGCAAAGTAATGAACACCCACCAAGTTGGAATGTTGTGGATTATATCAGACTCTAACTGATTGATAAATAGAGACTTTTAAGAGGAGCATTTGTTGACCTTTTACAGGTCAAGACTCAAAGAAGATGGTTAAGCAAATTATTGGAAGGAAGCAATCATAAAATTTAACTATTGAGCTCCAAAAAAAAAACAAATGTTATTTTAGCTTACAGTTAGTGTATATTGATAGAATTCATCAACTGATTTGTTAGTAACCCGTCCCATATCGAGCATCACGGTTTTGTCCTTTGATGTACCAGTGAACACCTTCCTAGGATGTCATATATCCACCCGAGCACACTTACCTTTGGAGTTCCAACCACAATCGCTTTTCTTTTATTCGGTGCATTTCTGCCCCTTTTCTCAGAGGCATCAAAGAATCAGACAACTTTCCATCTGAATTTCAGTAAGTCGGGGCGAGTTCCACGCCCGCTAACCAAAAAGATTGATAATTCTTCCGTGTCCCATAAGTGACGCTTGCAGGATCGACCCGTCCGGCGGCTGGCCAAATGCCAAACACCATCCACCAAAATGGAAGTGGCCAAAAGTCAGCCAGATTGGAGAGAATGGCAGTCTCCCCAAGTTGCCATCGAAATCACCAGCCACGGCTCATTCTGCAGTCAACAAAATCAAGAGATTCTGGGATTGCTCTCACGGGTCGTCGAGAATTGAACCAGTGGGTGCGTGTGCGTGACGATTTGGCTTCACGGACGACATCATGATGAAGGAATCAGTAGGTCCGTCCGTGGAATTCCATCTCCAAAGTGGGATGATTAGCGTTGTTTATAATCCATCTTGACCGGGTCATTTCCTTGGGGGGGTTGGTGCATCGATTGTCCAAGGAGGAAAACCTTGGCTTTCTGTCGTTGACTCCTTTGTTTTCATTCGGAAATTGGACCCCCAAGAGGAGATGTGAGTTATCTTCCCTTCGTGGGGGATCCTCGACGCTAGGCGATAATCGACTAATTCCTGACGAGGCACGCACGGTAGTTCGGCCGTCCTGACTTGGTCGGACGGTGGCGGAATGCGTAGATTGACAACTTGATGAATTGGTTATTAGGCCCCAAAATTCATTGTGCAAGCCTGCAGACGATATACTCACCCAGGACATGGTCGGGCGTAAGTGGGTGGATTCGGGCCAAGATAGAATACCATTGCCTTGACCCTCCAAAGCTCTATGCTTCAGGTAGCATTTCGAATAGAAAGGTATAAACTCAAGATCTCTCACAAGACAAAAGTGGTCGAGATGAATTATCGCAGTATTGCTAGAGGCTAAGATGAGATGTGAATTTGAAAACAATGTTCTTTCTTCTTTGAAGTTTTCGATCCATAATATTGTTTTTGGTAATGAAAAGGCAAGCATGTTTTTTTTTTATTTCTTTGTAGTTGAGAGACTAATTCAAGGGGCCTAGGAGTCGACGAATCCTAATTAACCCAAAAGAAAGTCTGCTTGAGAGATAAGAGAACCCAACTCAATAGATTAAAATAAAAATTTGGAAGACTTCATTTTGCTGTAAAAAATTGAAAGTCCACTTAGTGGGTGTTGGACTGGAAATAGATCCTTCCAAAGAAAAAATAAACACACGTTTGTCTTTTCTATTTTACTTTTCAAGAAAGATTCGAAGAATATTGACTCAGAACCAATGGAGCGTTCAAGAGATTGATCAGGTCTTTATGAGCAAAAGTCAACGGTATTCGACAATACATAAAATATTATCTATAGATACATGTAGATATCAGATAAGACTGCTTTTCCTTAATCAGCTCTGATTGATATGCTAGTTTTTCGTTTTGCTAAATATAAACTAAATTAGTGTTTCGTGGAAAATTGTGTTCCAGATTTTTCAGCATTTGGTTCGCGAAAAATAAGCTATTCTAGGGAAAAAAAATTCACCCGTAGAAAAAACTCTTTCAAAAGTAAGGAAAATGTTTTCTTCTTCTCAATTAGAGAAAAGCGTTTTCTCTCATCTTTACTCCCTCATTTTTTTGTACTATTTTTTTTTTTTCTCTTTCTTCCTCCTTCCTTCGCCCGTGGCTCCTTCCTCCTTTCTCCTCCGACCGTGGACCTCGGTAACAACTGACAACCAAAGATTGACCATGATGCGGGCTGGTAAGCTCGAGCCTCGCCAAAGGCTAGAGCTCATTGGTCTCAGGCAAGCCTGATATCGCCGGCAACTAGCCGAAACCAAAAGGAAAATTAAAAAGAAAAAGAAAAAGAAAAGTAATCAAAATGTTTTATTTTTTAAAAAAATAAAAATATATTGAAATGAGTGCATCGATGAAAATAAAATCTGATTTTTTATATCAAACGACGGAAAATATTTTTTAGGTCCTTTTCATAGTTTAGCCAAACAGGGAAAAATATTGTCATTTTCTTGAAAAATAACTTCTCAAAAAATATTTTTTGAAAGCGCCATGTTTTCCAAAAAAAGCAATGACGACAACGGCAACGATAACGAAGCCTCATTGTCATTACATTGCTTATGAACGATACGCATTGCATCTCAACTAAACATTCTTTCAGTGGAGATCACGTAAGTTACTCCAAAATCGCGACACGCTGCAACAACATCGCAAAGTGAAGCTCTTTACGCATGTTGCTTTTCTAGTTTTTAGATGAGTCGGTAATTTCATTTCATTAATTTTGTTTTCTTTTTTTTTTGGTAAGGAATTTCATTTCATTAATTTTGTTTATACATTGGTTAATCAAAGAACTTCATTAATGTATTTTCCTATTCATTATTGCTTTTTTTTTTATAAACGAAAAACTTGCTTCTTTCATTCATAATCACAGAAAGGATAACATTAATTAATAGAATTCTAAGGAGACACCCGAATGGAATTCTCAACTAATAGCAGACCTTTACAACGAGGAAATGGAAAAGGAAATTTTGGCAATTCCACTCACCCAAAATCCCCGGAGGATCATTTTAGTCTCCTTTATGGGAAAAATAAGAAAAGTTCGTGGACACATTTAGCTGGACGGTCATGACCCTTGTTTTTAGGCCCATCTTGCTGGATCGGGTCAGATCGATGACAAACATGAAATGGGTGGACCTGAGAATGAGGCAAAAACGAAATTCAGATATCAATACATACATCTTATGCAAGATGTAAATGAAGCATAAGCAAAATCAAAATTCCAACTTAATTGATCACCCAATGAGAATATATATATATATATATATATATATATATGATTTTCCTCTATAACTCCATTTGTTTTGCGGAAAACAAATAATTTTAAAAATATCTTCCTTAGAATGATTACTTATCACTTACGAAAACTATTTTCATCATCAACAAAAATATTCAGACATAAATGGTTGTCGATAATGAAAACATCTTTCGTTAACTAAATATTTCAAATCGTATGAAACGATTATCTCTAGGAAAACATTTTCTCGAATTATTCATTTTCCGCGAAACAAAGGGAGTATCTAATCTATTTAATTCATCTCTAGAACTATCTTAATTCATCGGAGGAGGAGATTTCACTTTGATCAGTATAAGCAATAGCTTGAGTGGACCTAAGAAAAATCCACAAATTAACGAATTGGGGCTAAAGAAAGAACTACCCTGATTAGTCACGACATTAGTCACGAAAACCATAATCAAACAAATCGAAAGATTGGAAACACAATTTGTGAACTCCATGCACATATATTTACCGCGAGAAATCCTAATTTAACTAAGTAAATTCTCCGTCCATAATGAAACGCAGCCAATTAATCTTACTAAGCAGCTACAAAGCTAACCTTAAAGTCTGCGAAATTGCTTACACCTGAAATTATGGAGAGTCGAAACATTTACCGTAAATCAATCACGCCTTGAAGAAAGGAGGTTACTAGTTGAAATTGCGCTGCCAACCCTCTCCTCTGCTAGGGTTTCTCTCTACACCCGCCGCCCAGCCCTCCCTATTTTCTGAAGCAGACCTCTGAGGGAGAGGGAGAGGGGCTCTCCCTCTCTCTCCCTCTTGTGCCCCCCCCTCTCTCCTTACCCTCATCTGCGGTCTGCGGTTTCCCTTCTCTCCCCCTACCCCCGCCTGCGAGTTGCATCCGGAGAACGGGAAGAGTTTCTCCAGTTTCTACCCACTGCTATTCCTCTTGCCCGTGGTTTCCACCCGATGCAGCTTGTTGCAGACCTGACGCCAGCCTCGACGGTCCCAGCTTGTCCACTGGTGTTGCCGACAGCTGCTCTGTTCGGTTCTGGTTTAAGGGCTGTTCTTTCTTTCTTTATTTCTGTTGTTTCTCGGTCTTTTAGGTTCTCCGTCCTGTGCGTGGACGGCCTATCTGTTTTTGTGATCAATTGCTACTGAGTTTGCAGTTTTTCTCTCCTGATCTAGAGCTAGATCTAGATTTAGGTGCAATTTTATCTCGTTCTAGAAATAGATCTGGGTTTTTTAAGACGTTCTCTGTATTCCTACAACCCATTGGTGGTGTTGTGTTCTTCACACGGTGATGGTGCTGGGGACGCCGAATTTTGGCGCGCACTGCCTTTTGGCAAAACCGTTGTTGCTGAAGAAGAATTTCTTGGTGTGCGCTCATCACCGACAATGCGAAATTCGGTGATTGGCCGCCGTACGAACTTTGATGCTACTACAGATCCGTCTTCGAAGAATGGGCTAGTCTTTGCAAGCAGTAGCAAGTTGATTTACGTTTCAAGTTGCTTTGTAGGATTTGCTTCTATTTTGAAGTTATGTACTTCTTTCTCTATATGAAATGAAGATGCTCGTTTCGACAAAAAAAAAAAGAAACATTTACCGTGCAATGCGAACTATCTAAATAAGGTGATTCTATAATTCTCAGCGGGCACCATGCCCGATATTTTAGAGAAGGTTGAATGCGGAATAGAAATGTTCATGACTTGTTCACATCAAATGACAAATAAAAAAGAAAAAAATAGATGCAACAAGACCAACCGGCAAGTTGGACCCATGAAGCTATAAACATCCTGACTGATTTTCACCGGACAGAGATGGTTCACACACCTAACTTGCATAATTTTTAGCTGAGTCTTCTCATGCTTCTGCATCAGTCCCATAACATGGGCAATCTGAACTCAGTCGGCAACAAAATATATGAAAATAAAATAGAAATATGAATAAATGCTCTGAATATAATTTACGCTTCTATACGCTTACTATCATTGCAGATCGTGCGATTATAACCCTAATTGCTATCAGCGCTCTACCACTCTGTATTTTCATTCATGGGGATTGTAAATATTGATTGCCCGAGATCGTAGATGCCTCGCATGATACCAGTGATTTAGTCAAAGGTTGCTATTTTCATCGATGATGCATGGAGTACGAACTCGCCGGCCTTGCCTTCGGATGCCGGGTTGGCACCAGTTTTGCTCCGGCATCATTATCGGCTCTTGGCTTTGAACAATGAATGAAGCAAAACTTGAGCACGCCCCCTTCGCCGTTATAAATGTCGGCGGAGAGTCATGCACAACTGCCCGCTCTCGCACATTAGACACGACACGATCTTTCTGTACATGGTCGGGTCCAATTTATGTGTTGAATGGGTCATTTACTAACAAGGACTTTGCACATGTTTGAACCACACGCGTGTGTGCATATGCAATGTTGATCGCCAAATTTGAAGAAATTTATATTGGACATGACTTTTTCCAAGAATTATCCCATGTCGAATTAAACGGATGAGAGAGAGAGAGAGAGACCACCATTCAACAATCACAGATACTTGGGCAAAATCTAGGAAAATTAGGATCAGTCTAGAAAGACCAATTCATGAATTGGTTGACATGAATTATGCTATCTCGAATACGAGAGAGAGAGCGCGATGCAATGATCACACATACTTAGGTAAAATCTAGGAAAATTACAAACTCGGTCCAAACATGCCAAGCCATTCCTAAAGTTTCTCATCTTGCAAATTTAGTCCTAAATATTTGTGTGAAAATCCAAGGAACAATTACCAAAAAAGTGTAAAATCTATTGCAATTGTGCCAATTCAGTTATAATTTTTTTTACCAATTGAATCATAAACCTTTTGTAATTGTGTTAATTGAGTTCATTTGCTCAGTTGGCCGTTGAAGTGGATTATTTTTAACAATAATTTTTATTTTTAAATTATTTTCTTTATTTTTTTTTTTGTTGGTTAGGGCCGGTGGCCTGCTACCAATCGTGGGGCAAGGGCAAGGGCTCGTGACCCTCGTCTAGTTGTGAATGAGGGCTCGCAACCCTCGTTCAACTGCGAGCCCTCGCCCAACGGCCGGCGGCCTCTTGCCATTCCTAACAAAAAAAAAGGAAAATAAAAAAAATTAAATAAATAATAATTTGAAATTTTGAAAAATGTTAAAATGTTGTTAAAATTTATCAACGTCAATGCCACCCGGTTAAATGGACTAAATTGACACAATTGTAAAAGGTTCAAAACTTAATTGGCAAAAAAAAATATGATTAAATTGGCACAATTACAATAGGTTTAAAAGTTTTTTGGTAATTTTTCCGAAATTCCAATGTAATCCTTTAGGTGAATTTAAAAAAAAAAATCAGGCGTGGCAGTCCGGTTATTGTCGGTTGTTCTGCATGGCAAATCTTCACCTTAATTATTTTTGGGGAAAATTGATTGGAAAGACTATATTAGGATCTCACACAAAAGTTTAGGACTAAATTAATAGAATTGAAAATAATCTACAAGGGCATTTGTTAAGGTCGGCCTTTATTTCCCTAAATTTTAAGCACTCATATGAACTATTTTTCACCCTTTTTTGTCGGTTACATATTACATGAAGTATTTTGACACAATCCATCGAACACGAGTTGTCATGTACATATCATTATTAAACATAGACAAATAGATTATTAAATACATAGATATCGGCACACCTACATAAAAGTAATGCAAAATCACGTTAGGATTTTTCCTCACTGTCTTTTTTTTCGTGTTTTTTTATTTTTTATTTTTTTTGGGGGGGGGGGGGGGGGGTTGTTTGGTTTTCCTTTTCCCCCTTCTTTTCCACCATTCCCTCAAATATATGCTAAGAAGATATCGGAACAAAGAATCTCCATGCGCGTACATTGTACATACTATTATAATTACATATTCAAATTGGCTAAGTTACGACAGAACATGAGTCCTTAAACTCCGGGCACGCAAAACAAGCACCAAACCATTATCTAAACTTAGTTCTTGCCTTGCCACTAAAGCTTGCTCATGGGAACTTTGCCCTTTAGCCCTTGTTTCTTGCAATTGTGTGCTTAATTCAATGAGAGGCCTATATCCATAATTTATGTTCAGTGGGTTGTGTGTCTCATGTCAACATTGTAGTTGAATGCTTGTAGGTTTAGAGCAAAGGATCGGCCAAAGGATATACTCCAAATTTTATTCTCATCTACTCAAATGCCATAGCATCCATATCGACCCGCTTAAAAGAGTCCGATGCATGCATTCGGTCTGTAGGAGATTTTTTTTCATAGAAGACGTCGTTTCCCACTCTCGGCTGCGTGGACACTCAATCTGTCGAATGTTAAAGAAAGACTAAAGAGTAATCCAGGATGAGTGATTAATCCATCTGAAATTGACCTGCAAAAACCAGTGAACTCTTCCATCCAACTTGCATGGTTCAAGGGGAAGGAGAGATCCAATTCTGAAGTTGATATTATACTTTGATTCCAGAAATCGAAAGGTTTGCAAGAAGGGCCCCACTTGAGGAGCTTAAAAAACTTTTGAGGTCCATTTCATATAGCAGTTAGGAAAGGCTGTCCATTTGGTACTGGCCATTTATGGTGATTTTTTTTGGGTAAAATCAAACCCTGAGCTACTCAAGTAGGTAGAAAATTTAGTATTCCTTTGTTAAATTTGACACATGGGAAACTATAAATGTCTTTAAATAGTGGTCCCTTATTTTAGGCAGAATTAGGAATTATTGGCAGGTAATATTTATTTGATATATATCATACACGGCACATGTACTTTTGGGGGACATACTTATCGATGGATCTTGCTCTATAATTGACTTTATTCATCACATTAACTCTAAATCGATAGTGAACTTTGCCGTAGAAAGTCTAGGTTTTTTTTTTAAAAAATAGTTGATTCTTTTATTGAGAAGTTTCAAAAGAATTAAGCGCTTATTCAAAAAGGAAGATATGAATTGAAATATGGGCTGCTACCAAATTTAATGCACTTTTTAACTTTCTTACCTAACGTGGCTAAGGAAAAGGAAGTCTTGGTGATTGAATACAGTTGCCGTTTATAAGCAAAAGAGCTTCATTGCCTTAAATGATTCAAGATACACAATGTTTAATGGGACAGCCAAGGAACAGTAAGAGCTTCAACATCTATCACAGTCCCTATTCAATTTGTAGGTGTTTCAAAATGTTCACTTTCTTCCATTTCTTCACGACTTCCATCTGATCAGATTCATAATTTGCTTTCTTAAGTTGCTGAGTTAAGATCTCCGTGTGTTCAGCAAGAGACAAACTTTGCTTGAGGTGGGAAAAGCTAGAGATGAGATGGCTCTGGATTTGTTTATACAGGACATGACATCTCCTTGCAAATAATAATTTGCAGATTCTGCATTAATGTCCTAGGATTTTGGTGTCTCTGCAGACACTTCACGAGCTCTCTCTCTCTCTCTCTCGTTCGTTCTCGTGCCTGTGATCTGCAGTTTTTTGGTGCATACTTCAGGGAGAGATGCTCATGAAAAGATTAAAATGGTTTTCGCTACTGATTATCTTCATAAGATGTATTCGTTCTTCGAACGTCCCAGTAAAAACGGCTTACGAGGGACCTAGCGCGTTAAACAACCACCTTGTGTTTTGAATTTTCATTCTGACGTGTTTTAAACAACCACCTTGTATTGATAAATTGGATGAATCCCACCATTAACCCAAGTTTAAGCTACTGGATCATAGGGGCATAATTTAGAAGAAATTCCTGACTGGAAACATACCATCAAACCATAAGAATTACCATCCTTCTTTTTTCCTGGAAAATTATTTGATTTTAATTCAAGGTGGTGACATAAGGAAAATAATAAATGGTGAGAACAACCATTGAAAGAAAAAGAAGCAGCAGCTGAACAGGAGGAGGAAAATTTATGGGCTTACCAAAAGGGAAGAGAGTCAAACCTCAAAACTCGGGGAAAGTACAGATCAACGCTCAAAAAGAACTGCGGGATTTTTGTCTGAAAGAGACCCGAAAGTTTTGATTTTGGTGCTTACCCTCCAAAAGAACCAACACGTTCCTCCGCTTGAACGGACACCCGTCTTCCTCTTTCTACGTTCTCTCTTCGGAATCGGAACCCAAAAAACCGAAGGACATAGAAAAAAGACGAAAAGAGAAAAACAAGGAAAAGAAAAGATGAAACAGACAAGAAAGGGAAGAGAAGCAGTGCATTCTTTCATTGCGTTTGGAAGCGGTTTTTAAGGTGGAGAGCAGAACTCGCAGGCGAAGCATTCACCACCTGTCAACAACCAGTAGAGAGAGAGAGAGGGAGGGAGGGAGGGAGGGAGAAAGTTCGTCTTGTATAAAAGTTAACTACAGTGGATTGTCTGCCATAGGTAGAGCTTAGTGTTGGTGTTTTTATAATATCCATGTCTCTGTTTATGGGTTGATAATGTCCCGGTTTTTCAGCTCAGGGTGATTGGCTTCAGAGGCCAAGAGCTTCACATTGGTCTATCTATGGTAAACTCTGCTACATCTCTCTCTGCCTCTCTTCCTCTTCTTCTTCTTCGGTGATTTTATTTTAATGTCTGTTTTGGGCCTTTGATCTTTTCTTTTCCCCTCCTTTCCCTGGTGGGTTGTGCACGTTCATGGCGGAGGTTGCAGCAAGAATGGCACCTCCTACTTTCTTTTTTTCTGGTTATCTATGGTATGCTTTGCCTTCTTCTTCGTCTTCCTGTTCGATCATTTGGGTTATGTCTTGTTAGCTTATGGGTTCATCATTTTGGTTTCTCTTTTAGATGATCCTTTAATGAGGAAGCATGAGTTCGTCATTGTACTTTTGTAAATAATCGATCCTTCTCTGCACTGAGCTACAGATATCTTCTTGGATTTTAGCTGCTACATTTCGTGTTTCTATAAATAAATAAATAAAAATTCCCTTTTTTGGCTAATTCAACCTCGGTTGCTGGGTTAATGCTATTCATTTCCCCTTTTTTCCAAAATCCCATTTATGGAATCAGTTCTCTGATTGTCGGATATTTGATGCTTGAAATTTCCTTTGGATTGTCACCAGTTACCGTGTGGAAGATAGTTATCTGACTCTTCTTCTCTTTGTGATTATTCTCTAAGACTTAGTTTTTGAATGTAGGACTGTGTATGGGTTATTAAAGAGGACATTTTGCATGGTGCATTTTGAATTTTTGGAACTTCTTTTCATGTGATGAAGTATAGTTTATCTCTCAGTAGTATGCTCTTGACAAGGGAAGCTCCTAATCTATAATATCCATCTGGTTTTGGGCATATGTTGTAAACTTTCGCTTGTGGTCGTTCATGCCAATAGCAGCTTTATGTTGCTTTTATTCTGCAAGCTTTCATAAAGATCTGCTGCAGTTATCCATTAACAGGCTACTGGTTCTTTCAATGTGCATCAGAGATATAAAAAAAAAAGCGATCAATATGAACTTTAACTGTAAAAATTCACGACCGTTCGAAGGCAGTGATGTCTTGTGTTGTTATTTGGTACACACTCACCTTCATCCCTCCCACACATACATGTCAGAGAAACAAATTAGCAGATTCTATTTTCCCAAGTGTTTTATATTTTTCCAGCTCTCGTTTGATCTCGTCATTTGTATATTGTTAGGCATCGTGATGTGGATTATGGCAGAAGGCCCGTGAAGATACTGATAGATCCAGTGAAGTCATAGAAAGCGACGTGCTGTATTAACTTCCTCTGCTTCTGCACAAGGTAGCAGAAATTGTAAAGCTTGTCCTTGCATCGGCATCTCTGCATTTCTTTCTCAGTGTCATGCTTCCGCTACTTGTTTGTTAGATTTGAGACTCTAGACATGGAAAAGGAAAAAACACAATGAGTCATCCCCAAGAGGAGTAATAGAAGCCTGCATCAGAAGATTGGAACCAGAAGTGGGATCTCTCGAGGACAAATGCGAGGACAGGAAATTCAGTGCTCAAATCAAGGGCACTTTCTCACTGGAGAAATTTTTTCACTTTATGAAGAGAAAATCAATCAAACGGTTAGCTTCTTTTCCTCCCCTTGCTGTGCCAAAACTATCCAAGAGAAAGAGCAGGAGCAACAGACGAGACATAACTTCCGTGTTGAGTGATATATACAACTCCAAGTCCTCATTGTGCATTTCACCTTGTTAGAGTAATTAAATATAAATCACGCCTTCATCCAACAGCTTAAGCTTTTGAACAGTTGCAGTGGTCCCACAAAATCTCACATGGTATCAGAGCAGGAGGTCCTGAGTTCAAATCTTCCAGGCCCCTATTTGCCTCCCTAATGATATATTTCCACGCTTAGTACTAGGCAAAAAGACCAGACTAAGCGTGAGGGGAGTCGTTAGAGTAATTAAATATTAATCACGCCTTCATCCAACAGCTTAAGCTTTGGAACAGGTTGCAGTGGTCCCACAAATCTCACACACCTTTTCTGAACTTCAAATGGCAACCAACAACTTTAGCCCTGGTATGTAGTTTAATCAATGAATTGAATGCATTAGTTGTCTTAATGCTTCTAGAGACCGATTTCTTCTCTATATGATATCAAATGTATGAGGTGCCTAACTTATATGCAGAAAATTAATGGCAAGGGTGATATGCTGAAGTATTCAAGGGGTCTCTGCAAAACGGACAGTTGGTTGCGGTGAAGCGGCTGAACAAAGGAACAGCTAGATGAAAGGATCGCAAGTTTTCTCTCTGAAATGGGCACCATTGCCATGTTAGTCACCCTAACATCGCTAAGTTGATTGGCTGCGGAGTTGAAGGAGAATGCACATCGTTTTTCAACTATCTGCTCTAGGAAGTTAGGATCTGTTCTTCATGGTTGGTCATGTCTTATGCAATGAAGCTCTCGAATTTTCTTCTGTTTTCGCATACAGCTTTGTAAATTTCTTTGCCCTTGTATTATGCTTTCCAGGATCAAAGACTAATCTAGGATGGGATAAAAGGTATAAAATTGCTGTAGGGACGGCAGGTGGTCTTCTTTATCTTCATGAAAGTTGTCAAAGGCGAATCATCCATAGAGATATCAAGGCTGATAACATCCTTCTTGCTGAGGATTTCGAACCTCAGGTATATATTGAATGGAGTGGACAATATGGTTTCATGTTTTGGTAAACATTTGCATTGTTTTTATGGTCTATATTATTGGAGTGGAAAAAGAATCCTTACAAGGTAAAGTTGCTTTGATAACCAATATTGTCAGGGTCATCGGCTGCATTCATTTTTCAAAAGCACTTATTTTGCGGTGCATTGCTACTTCGATTAGTCTGAAAATGTTTCCGTGTAAATTCTTGCTTGTTAGCAATTGACAACTTGGAGGCAATAAATTTCACATCCACACATATGCATTCATGTACCAATTGATGTATATATGTGTCTATACTACATGCATGTGTATATGTATGCAAATTAAATAGCTGGAGAGGACTGCCAGCTGCATCAGTGCCTTACATCAACATCAACATCAACATCACATCACCTTTTATCCCAAACAGTTGGGGTCGAGCGGTCGATGAACCCCCAAAGTGAAAAGTTTAAAAAAAATACAAAATACAAGTAAAAATATAAAAATAAAAAAAAGTAACAATAAAAATATAAAATTTAAGATAAAAATAAGAATAAAAAATAAAAAGTACAAATATGCTTTCCAAAAATAAATAAATAAATAAATAAACAAACATATAAATAAATAGAAAGTACTAAACAGGCACTCTGGGACATAGGAAATCCACCCTTTACATGCGGATAGCTTTCCTCCACTCCGTCCTAAGGCAGACCATGCGTCAATCTATTTCCCACTCTATTAAATCTTGTTTCACCACCTACATGCAAGTGTATATGTATGACCTTAAATAGCCCACTCTATTGCCAGCTGCATCAGTGCCTTAATGAATACTAAAATGTCCATCATAGAGAATCCACCAGGGAAGATAGTAATACGAAATGAGCACAAATAGTTGAACTTGAGCTCTTCAGAATTAGCAATTTCACTCACAAAGCTATTTTTGGACTGGTTGCACTCTCTGTTTCTTGTTGATATTCCTATTTATTAGCAAACATTCATGCAGAAAAAATACTACTGATCGGCATAGTATTCAAACTTGGATCGTACAATGTCTACTTTCCTTGATAATTAAAGCAAAGTAGAGCCTGTAACCCTGGCTCTGTGACTTTAATAATGAACTAGTCCGCTAGCGTTGGCGTGCTCACCGTTGTAAATGCCATGTCCTTATCAGAAGGTTAAGCTTACATTATGTATATTATCTTGTTCTGCCTCCATACTTTTACATATTACTTCGAGAATGGTTTTAGGAAGCATTTGACTTCTGCAGAATAGACTGCCTTCGGTTTCCAACTTTGCAGTCCAAAGCCTTTACTTTTTAGGTGGCAAAAGGCTGCCTTTCAGCTTATGTATGTAGGAACAGTTAAATAGCTTTTTCTTTGGTAAGCCAATTGCGTGTCTCAATGATTTCTGCTTTAAATTTCATGAGGTACTGAGAAATTCAAATCCTAGATAGATGTCAATGCCCCAATGTGTAACGCTTCTGCTGTCGATCTTCAGTTCCATCTTGTCTTTGAAATGCTTTCGCCATTTGAAACGGATAAAACGAAATGTCGCTTTGTAATCATCTGCAAATCGGCCGTTAGATGCAACGGCAGATGACTTGCTTTTTTTAGGCCATCAACAGCAGATGACTTTGTCTATTTCTATCCCTATAAAAGCCCATTTTGTTCTTTGCAAGTCTATTTTATATTGTTCTGTCATCGATGTGCGGTTGTTTTGCGCCTCATCGTATTCTCTCAGTCATTAATTTACTATTTACTGTTATTGTTTACAGATATGTGACTTTGGGCTTGCCAAATGGCTACCAAAACAGTGGACTCACCACAATGTGTCCAAATTTGAAGGAACATTTGGGTCTGTAAGGCTTAAGCTTATTATTTTCAACTAGCTAAATGTTGCCATCGGATCCTCATCCAGATATATACTGACAGCTACTTCGCCCCTGAGTACTTCATGCACGGGATAGTGGATGAGAAGACCGATGTATATGCCTTTGGGGTTCTGCTTTTGGAGCTCATCACTGGGCAAAAAGCACTGGATCATCTAGGCAGAAGCCTAGTTCTTTGGGTAAATCCATGTTCTGTTGGTGGTTATATTGATGATGTCCTTATAAAGCTAGTATAATTTTGTTCCCCCTCGCAGGCAAAGCCTCTCCTCGATGACAATGTTATTGAGGATCTTGTTGATCCTTCCTTGGTGATGATTACAACTCCGACGAAATGGATTGTGTGATAATGACTGCCTCATTGTGCATCGAGCAGTCTCCTATTCTACGTCCTCGAATGAATCAGGCAAGCCTATTTCCTGAGACTCACATCTTAAACATATCTTTAACCTTGCAAAAGTAATTAGCAACCGTCTAGCAAGAATATTTATGTGTATGACTACCCTTGCCATTTGTTTGATGCACAGTACTCATCCTTTTTTCAACTGTAGATACATGAAATACAGAAGTGGGAAAAGATTAATGACCTATGAATTACTCTGTAACCTTTAAACGTATAAAGAATGCTTCTACGATTTATCTAATGTACTCAATATGGAAAGAGTATCATCTTCATGGTGTCTATTAAACACGATTACTCAAATTCTATGATTATCTCCTGAGAGGGAAAGATCATTTTCTGAGATTGATTTGTAGTGGAAACGCAGTTTTGACATGCTGGTGATAGTTTTTTGGGAGAAAACCACTTGGGTTCTCTGGTTATGATGTCGGCATTAAGTCTTGTGAAACATCCGATAATTGGAGGACAGGGGTTTGCAATAATTTCTATGGTCTTCACACTGTGGGGAATTTCTGCCCCTCATCTGCCCATGAACGTAGGCCAGAGGATGAGCCATACATTTGTTGTGTTGCACATTTCCTCTCTTTCCTTGTTAGTCATATCTCGGGTGTTCAGCCTGAGTAATAAGCTCAGATATTTGTTATTTGCCAATGTCTCTGTCACGAAAAAGGATGAGAAAGATTTTCCTGTTCAAAATCTGGTCGTCTGATGCATCCTTTTTAGGTTGGGCATGTTTCAACAGATGACGGCATTGATATCATGGCTTACTAGGGAGGCATTCACTTTTAAGATTTCAGTCGAAGCCCTTGCTGTCTTTTCTAAATGTTGATTCTCTCTCTCTCTCTCTCTCTCTCTCTCTCTCTCTCTATATATATATATATATATATGTGTGTGTGTGTGTGTGTGTGCTTTACGTGTCATTCTGCTGGAATGCAGGTCGCCATATTGCTGAGAGGAGAAAGTTTCATCTCGGAGTGTACAGAAGGTCAGAGGCGTTCCCTCCAGAGAACCTACTCCGAAGAGCTCCTGGATGCACAAGAATACAACTCAATGAGGTACTTGAGTGATCTCAAACGCCACAATGAGGTGGCTCTGAGCTCATGACACCAACCATTCACATCACATTACATATTCAACGGTTAGCATTAGTCAAATAGAACCTTCTTTTTTTCCAAGCCGGAGAGTGTTTAGGAGTTCCCCTGGTAATGCATTGCTGTTATTTCATGGCCTCTGAACCCATTTATAATCTTCAAGACACAAGCCCTGCATGAGACCCCGGATTATGGCGAATCCGAATTCATCAATCAGTTCTTAAGCCGGAACATGATC
The DNA here is from genome assembly GCA_019149425.1 of Psidium friedrichsthalianum. NCBI lineage: Eukaryota > Viridiplantae > Streptophyta > Magnoliopsida > Myrtales > Myrtaceae > Psidium > Psidium friedrichsthalianum. The sequence goes on from JAGVVM010001686.1 coordinate 30,111, forward strand.
CTCTCTTGTCAAACTCCCGAAAATACATGAGATGAAACTGTTTCTTGAGGACACTTTAAACTCTCCCTAGGCTCTTACAGACTTTCCTTTTGTGTATATATATGTCTGAATTAGTGCATGCGGGATATTGTAATGCGATGCTGTGGTTGAACTTAATAGAACATAGAGAACAGGATTTTGAGCTTCTCCTGACTTTCTTTACGGCAAAGTCCCTTGTCTTATTTCCTTTTCTGCGTTGCACTTGCAGGAGCTGAAATTTGAGAATTTGGCAGATTTCTATCTAGCTTTTGTGAATAACATGTGCCATGAAATTCCATAGAATGCTGCACATATCAGGAAGAAAAAAAAAGTGCAATTCCAGCAGAACGTTGTGTTAGCCCCAGGGGTAGGGGTGTCAAGGGGTCAGGTCGGATCTGGTATCATGGATACCTGACCCGACCCAAGCCTAAATGAAAATGCATTTGGCCTGCCCCGAACTGACTCGATACCTGAATTGCATATGTCCCAAGTCTTCGGGCAGTTTGGGTTTTGGGTGTTTTTTCTTTGTGCCTTCGCATCCTCTATCCCATCAATCTTGCAATGAGGAAGAGCACCAGTGTTGTTGCTCTGTGTATTTACTTCTTTTGGATGCTCCTGCAACAACGTTCTCTGTGAACTTCGACTGCTGATGAATCTGGAAATTCAATTCCGGACCCAATACCCAATTGAAATGTTGTCCTACACAAACAAAGAATTAAACTAGACTTCATTCCAACATGTTTCATCCAACAACCATTCTCAGTACTGAGAAACATAGGAAACCTCCAACCACACTAGAGAACATGCCTGCTCAAATTATGCGGAAGAACAGTCTTACTCCTAAAGTGGTCCTTTCGTTTATATTGTTAGGTGGCATCCTTTATTCGAGCTGTCATGCACGGTGAGTTAAATTCACTTCTCCGGTCAGGTCATGCGCAACTTGTTCTGGTCGGGTTCGAATCAGAGAGCTCGCGAGAACAGAAAACGACTTCGTATATGGCTCGACCGTCATGGATCGTGTAGCAGGACGTCGGACGATGTGACGCTCACGTGGGATTTATTAAAGCAGCAAAACACACGGTTTCTTGATGTATGATCGATCGGATCCAGACAAGAAATTCCATTACAAATTCCCGAACTCACGGTGCCATACCATACCGAGTCTTAGGCGTGCCTGGGCAGTCCTGTCTACTTGGGCTCGAGGACCACGAATTAAAGGGGGGAAGGAGGGACACAAGGCAAAAGCCTTTGTCGTTTAACAGCTTAGAACGTCGTATTCCGAAGCAGAGTTTAATGGCTTGGGGGTCCCCCTCAACATCAGCCCAAGGCGCAAGCAAACGACAAGCCCTCATGCTAGGGTTTGTCGTTGAGATGCCTTTATCCATCCATCTTTCATTCGAGAAACGTTTCGAAATTTGTACTATGAAAATTTCGATTGGTGATGATCTTTTATGACCAATTTCCCTTAAAAAAAAACCGAATTTTTTTACGTCAATTTACAATTTTGTCCCAAGTTAATTCTCAATTTTTTACTCTAGTCCTTCACGCGTTCAAAAATCATCACTAATTTCTTTGAAATTATCGGCACCAAGGCCACATTGAGATTTATTATCAGAAGATGCATCGTCATCAAGACCTTCACTTTCGTAGGGAACAATAGCAACAGCAGCTTCATAAGATTGATAATATCAAAAAAAAAAAAAAAGACCAATGGTGATTTTTGAATGTACGGACAGATTTTAGAATCGAGTAAATATTTGGGATTTTCTTTTAGACAAAGCTACTCAAGACAGAATCAGGATTAAACCTAAAGTTTGAGATTCCTTTTAAGGAATTAGCCCTAGAAATGATGATGTCAGTTACGTATTTTTGTCGCGTCATCCAAGTTGGTTAATTTGGACGGATTTTAGCAAAAGTTGATGATATGGTCATTCTTGATGCAAAAAGTAGGGGTGAGCGATTCCAAATTCTGTATAGATTTCACTTAGAATCGAGAATTTGCTTGTCGAAACAATTACATACCATAAAACCTAGAACTTACCTTGTCACAGGTTCCAAGATCTACTCATGTTCCACATGTATTTTTAATTTAATGACCACCACTTACCGGTACAATCTACTGCCCACAACTCATATTTATACACAACAAGAACATGAAATTTAATGAAGTAAAAGTCTCACTAATAAATATACCAAAAATGGAAGCTCAAACTAGTGTTTTCAAATTATACGTTCATCATTAGATGTCCTAGAACACCGCAGAATCGCTCGAAGATATAAATCAAGAAAAACACAAAAACTTGTTTCAAATCTCAGGTTTCGAGTTTCACATTCTAGGTGGTGGAATCTAGAGCCTACCTGTTGGAATGGGTTTCTTATTTTTTGGAACTTAAAATCTACCATACATAAATTAGAACCTAAAACTAGACCAGTTCCCATAGGCTCCAGTTCCAGGTTCCCAATTCCAATTCTAAATTTTCAATTCTACCCAGAAATCATACTCACTCCTAGCAAAAAAGACCAGCTAGGTGCCGCATAATAACATGTCTTCTTTATTTTTATATTTTTTGGGTCGTGCACCATAACATATCTTACTTAGAGAAATATCGGTACCATCTTTTTGCTAGATAAATGCATATCAATAGCCTCGAAATCAACTACTGCTATTTCAGGGGAAATGACGCAAATAAAAACACTGCAAATAATTTTTTGAAATTTCTCTCATCTTTTTTACAAAAAAAATTGAATTTACAAAAAAAAAATTCAACCAAATCTTCTTTTTCTTTATTTTCCCGAGTTTTCCACGCGTAGCATGAGGACCATACTTTGTGATGGAAAAAAAGTTTTACATGTCAAATTGCAATTAGTTCTCCAACGAAAAAGTGCCAAAGGCAAGCGGGAACACAAAGAGTATAATTAGAAATGAAAATAATTGGATGCGAAAGACATGATGAGAGCACAAGTTGAGAAACGAGAGTCGGAAATGTAATTCCATTTCGATCCATTCTCGACTTCTGAGTATTAAACGCGCCCTTTAAACGGAAGGCTCTCGTTTTGCGTTGGCGAAATCTCGAGAGGCTTGGCCTAATTATAAGACAACCATGACTTTAGATCTCAATAAACATGAAAAGGTAGTTCTTTATCATACTAGAGAGGTGCAATTTTGCGCGGGAAAACTCGATCTAAGATGTTGCCTCCCTCACCATAAAGTGAAAACAAAAATAAAAATTCAAACGATCATTTTGCTGGTGGAAGATGGCACATCACAGAGATCTTCAGAAATATGATGATGGGAAAGTGGAATTGAATCAGATTGCCAGATTGTAAGGTCCCTCTTTGAAGTACACTGCTTTCAACACTTGTTGCAATACCGGCTCAACGCATAGAACCGCAACAAGAAGCCCCTCTTACATGATGTCCTCACCTCGTGACAAGTGGCTACTGCACAACTACATGCGCAAAAGCAAAAATCCGATACTTCCATCCGATTTAACGCGAGATCGAGACTTTTCCGGATGGAGATTGCCAACACAAATTGTTTAATATGGGGCCTCACAGAGTTTACATATTCGTCCAATTACTAAGAAAGAATCCGAGTTTGAACTCATCAATATATATACCAACTTTGCAAGAAATATAAAGGATTAATATCACGAAAATCCCAACTAGTATACTTAGGATAAATTCATCACAAAGTATTTTTTTACCACAAAAAAAATCATAAATTGGTATACCTGTGATAAATTTATCCCAAACTACTTTTTTGAGCATTAGAAATTCCAACTGATACATCTGTGACAAATTACCCTAAATTATTTTTTTTTAACCACGAACAGTATGGGGTAAATTTGTTACAAAGACCCCAAGCTATTATACTTATAATAAATTTACCCTTCGTTAAATTGGGTTAATGCCACGAAAAACCTCAAATTTATACATCTATAACCAACAAAGGGTAAAAAACCCAAACCGGTATACTCATGAACTGTCACATGCCATCCAACTTAGTAATTTCACGTTAAATTTAATGAAAACTAACAAAGGGTAATTTGTCCAAAGTATATCAATGCGAGGTAAATTTATCACAAATGTATCAGTTTGAGTTTTTATGATTAAAAAGTAATTTTGGGTAAATTTATTACAGATGTACCAGTTTAGGGTTTTTCGTGGTATTAACCAAATATAAACAGTGCCATTAGAAAATACAATTACAAAAAATGAACGATTTAAAAAATATTGAGAAAATTACAAAAAAAAAAGTCATAAACCTATTATAATTGTGCTAATTCAGCCATAAAATATTTTTTTTAAAGTCATTCAGTCAATTCAAATTTTTTGCATTCAGTAATCAATTCAGCCCTTAACCGTTTAAATTCATGTCAATTCAGTCTTTCTAGCTAATTTTTATTGAAAATCACTAATGTAGCACGATCGATGTTAACGTAGCCATTTTTAATACTATTTTAATATTTTTGATTTTTTTTCAAATTGTTTTCTTTTTTTTTTCTTGTCTTCATTTTCTTCCTCCTCCAGTCGACTATCGAGCCTGGCGAAGATTTCCCGTCACTCGCGAGGCGCAACCTCGCCATCACTAAGTGAGGTCGAGCTTTGTCAGGCCTCGCCTCTGGCCGGTCGTCAAGCTTGGTGGTCTGTTAGAGTAGGAAGAACAAGAAGAAAAAAAAAAAAAAAATCGAATAAAATAAAATATTATTAAAAATTGGTCAATTTCAGCATCGGCCGCGCCACATCAATGATTTAGAGCTAAAATTGATCAGAATGATTGAATTGACACGAATGCAAAAAAATTATGATTGAATTGACACAATTGTAATAAGATTAGGACTTTCGTGATAAATTTTTTGAAAAATATTTTTTAAAAAATAATTATTTATAATATTTATAAAGATAAATGAACTCAAAATATTTTTATTGAGTACGCCTTCTTAACTTCATGCTGCATGGATATCAAAGAAACTTCAAGATTGTAGCTCCCTAAGCTTATTGAGCACACCTCCTTCTTCCAACAAGACATCAGCACGACCACAAACGACAGGAGATGCGAAAAAGATTCGGAATATATATATAAAGACAGCAATTTGGAAGAGGGAGAATCTCGAAAAGACTGAAAGCATAGGCGTGAAAATAAGGGGATAAGGGGGAGCAAAAAGCTGAGGGAGAGTGGGTAGATACTGAAAATGACTTGTGCTTTGCCTATCTCCATCTACAAGTCCAAATGCGTCTTTTTCTTCTTCTTCTTCTTCTTTTCATTTCCTTTTCACTGTAAGAGTTTACCAATGCGGAAAGAGATGTCAGATTTATTTATTTATTTATTTATTTCATCGAATGGAGATGTCAGATTTGACCATTTGTTCGTTTGCTGCGGCATTTTCTTTCCTACGAATAAAGAAACAATAACCTCCCAAAAGAACTCTCACGTGCACAGTGAAAAAGGTGACAAATGGCAATGGGGGCGCGCATGACAATATTCATGGGATGAAATTTCTAAGTGCCTGTGAAATAGAAATTCGTTTGATAGCATAATTTTTTAAGAAGAAATTCGTTTAGGGGTGCGCATGACAACGGTCCTGCTTGAAAAATCAACTTCTAGCCAGAAGTTGATTTTTCTATTTATACTCCAGAAGTAAATTTTTTATTAGAGAAATTCGTTTAGTAATGATTGGAAATTTCTACTTTTGAAACATTATTAACACAAAAACTTCTATTAAAAATTATTATTGGCGACCGAAAAATTTCTACTTCATTTAAAAATTTTTTAAATTTCTTTAAAAAATAATTTTCATTATTACAAATATTATATTACTTTTTAAATTTTTTTTTGCTCCGACAGTCAGAGACAACAACTTGGTGGTGACAAAGGTCAGTAGTAGACTGTGATGATGGGTGGTGCGGTGGTCAACAATTGGCGGTAGGGGGCAATGATGGTCGACTATTGGCGGCGGCTAGCAATGGTCAACGGTTGTGGTTGGCAGTGGTCGCAATCAACAGAGGTGGGTGGGGGTTGGAGACAACGGTGGGCAATGGTCGGCGATTGGCAAAGGTCATGGGTTGCGATGGGCAGTGGCAAGTTGTGGTTAGTAGTAGGAGGCAGCCGGCGAAGGTTTATAGTGGGTGACGGTGGGTGATGATTGGCAATGGTCGTGAGCAGAAATAGGAGACGGCCTGTGGAGGTCAGGGATGGGCGATGGCTAATGGTAGGTGGTAGTGGTCGTAGGCGGCAATTGTTAGTGGTGGGCGACGACGACTATGGTTGAAAAGAGAATGATGGTGTAATGAAAACAGGGTAAAGCAAAAAGTACTTCTTAAGTTGAGAAATAATTTTTTTTTAACTTCTCAAATTAGGGGGAAAACAACTTCAGAAGTAGAAGTAAAATTTTTCACTAAATGGATTTCTACTTTAAAAATTACATTACCAAATGGATTTCTGCTCAAAGTACTATTGGAGCAAAAATCTACTTCAAGAACTGTTACCATGCGCACTCTTAGTTACGCAACTTCATTATTCTACTTCTAGAATATTTTTTTTTTTTTGCTTCATAGATAGTTGTGGAACCACTTGAAAAGGTAAAAAAATTTACTTCTTTTCATAAGTTAAAATAAAAAATAGACAATCAACGCCCAGCCAATCTCTCTCCCTCAAGCCCTCTTCCCCTCAATCTACTTTTGGAGCAGAAATAGAAAAATTAACTTATGGCCAAATGTTAATTTTTAGAACAGAAGTGTTGTACCCTTAGCTTTCGGTTCACATTTAAAGATGTTGTTATAAATATATTAATGTGGACGTATCATCTCTTCACCTCCTCTATTATTATTGTAATGTCTTCTACCTTTTCATCTTCCCCCATTATTGCAACTTCTTCGTCTTTTCATTTCCTCCATTAGTAATAGTCATAAACCATTCATGTACCCTCTAGCCTATAGATAGAAGTTTGTAAACTTGTTGGAGAATTGAAGAAGAGTTCACGTTTGCTCCCTACTTCTCTCTTGTCTCTTACTTTCTCTCGTTATATTTTTGAGCTGATTTCAAGAATCACCATTTACTTCAGAACAGATGCCATTTTTCTAAGGATTAATACCATGAAAAGTTCTAAACTTGTACAACTATGAAAATTTACCCTAAAATATTTTTTTAACCATAAAAAATTTCAAACTGACATGTTTATGATAAATTTATCTCAAATTGGTATACCTGTGACAAATTTACCCTCCATTAATTTTCATTAAATCTAACTGTCAAAGTGCTAAGTTGTATGACACGTAATAATTAACGGATGTACCAGCTAACCCTCTCTTTGTCACAAATGTATCAGCTTGAATTTTTCTCGTGGTATTATCCTAATTTAACGGAGTGTAAATTTGTCACAAGTGTATCAGTCTGGAGTTTTTCACGGTCAAAAAATAGTTTTGAGTAAATTTATCATAACTTTACTATTTAGTATTTTTCGTGGTCAAAAAAATAATTTGGGGTAAATTTGTCGCTGGTATATCAATTTGGGTTTTTCATGGTATTACCTTTTTTTTAAAAAAAAATCTCTTTGCCTTAAGGGAAGCATTTTTTTTCCTTCTAATTTCTTGCCATTTGGACAAATTTTTAGTTTAGTCCAGCAATTGATCACCACATTTTCTTGAACTCAAAATCAATAAGATATTGCAGACTTCCAGATGTTGGGTTAATCCTTTTTTGGTACATTAGTAATTGCCTTTTCTTTTGGTAAATGTCCGTTAGTAATTGTCTAATGCACTTGACGGCTAAAAGGAATAGAGAGAGAGAGAGAGAGAGAGAGAGAGAGGAGGTTGGGGGGGTCATCATAATTACTGAAAGAGAAAGATGATAAGCTGAATGACTGGATGGTCATGGTATCACGCTTTGGATCTTCTGATAGCTCTTGTTTTGGACTGTCTCCAAAAGAATTGGTGTTATCATGAGATAGTTAAAAGAAACAAAAGCAGACACTGCCTGACAAGAGTGCGACTGCATACACTGTATGAGACAAGCCAATCCTTTGAAATCTTACTTATATGCTCACCCAACCTCAGCGTTCAGTTCAGTGCCATTATAAAACCTCTTTCTGGTTGTCCACTGCTTTTAAATGAATGAAGACTCTCTGAAACTATAACCATGGACGTAGCTCAGTTGAGGAGGCAGTTATTTGAGTACACCACTCTACTATTTCATGAGGTGAGAAAAGCAAAACTCGTGTCTTTTTCTTGTTCCTTTTTTTCAAAGAGTACCTTCAAAGAATGAGTTTCCCTCCTTGTTTTTTTTTTTTTTGGGTTTTTTTCTGTTGCTGGTGAGAAGGGATTTCTGGATGAGCAGTTCACTCAGCTTCAGCAGCTGCAAGATGAGAACAACCCAGACTTTGTTGTGGAGGTGGTGTCACTGTTCTTTGATGACTCTGAGAGGCTTCTCAATGAGCTGGCCCAAGCACTGTGAGATTTTCCAAATTTGTTCTAACTTTCCAATACCCTCTTCAACATATTATCTCCTTGAATAAAATCAGAAAAAAGTTATGCATTTCTTATCTTTTTTCCCTTTTTGGGTGTTTAGTGATCAGCAGAATATTGATTTCAAGAGGGTGGATGCTCATGTGCATCAGCTGAAAGGCAGCAGCTCCAGGTACTTGCCATTTCCAAAGGACTCTGTTCCTTTCTTTCTTTTAGCATGTTAAACTATTTGCTTATAACAGCAAACTCATGAGCAGTTTGAGCAACAGTCGCTCTCTTCCATTAGTCCTCACGGCAGTTCTTGCATAATGGACATGTTCCATTAAATGTTTGTCCCAGGTCTTTTCTGGTCCAAACAGGACATCACACTCCTTTGGAAAAAAAAGAATGAACAAGAAAAGACTAGTAAAACGTAAAAACTCATGTGGTCATTATGCATACAACCACAGCTATGTTCAGGAATGATGACTCCTTCAATTTCCAAATCCTGAGCGAGATGAAATTGTTCTTTGGAATTACAGCATTGGCGCGCAGAGAGTTCAAAGAGTCTGCATCGCTTTCCGCGACTACTGCCAGGACAAGAATGTCGAAGGGTGAGCGATTCCTCCCCATCTCCAACATTACATTAGTGGGAAGAATAAAAGAAAAGATCCACTTCACAATCTCACCATGCAACAAAGTTAAAAGTTTTTGATAGTGATGATCCATTTTAAAATGATCCTACTTGAAGTGGCCGCATATTTTTCCTTGTTGTGTAGGTGCCTGAAATGTCTGCAGCAAGTAAAGCATGAGTATTCCCTGATTAAGAATAAGCTTGAGACTCTGTTCAATGTAAGCAGCAAGCAGAAGATCCTATTATTACCAAATTATTTCTCCAAATTTGTTTAATTACTCAGAAGTCCTAATGTTCTGTTGGTTAATCAGCTGGAGAAGCAGATTTTGGCATCTGGTGGGTCACCTCCTATGGGATGAAGTGGGAATGGATTTAGCAAATTTTACAAGAATGAAGAAATGTGACTATGAGTCCATTATTGTTGCTTTTATTTGGGGAGAGATGGTCATTTATTTGTTTTTCCTCTTAACCCGTTTTCAGTAAGAACTTGGGTGGTTGCATCAGCTTTTGATCTCCTCTTGTAGCAAAATGCAAATCAACGAGTAATCAGAAAAGAACAATGTGAATAAACTCTTCGTTGCTGCTATTGGACTCGCGCTTTGTCTATGTATTGCTTAGCAATAAAATCAACCGCATCTTGTTTCCTACTTGTTGAAATAGGAAAAATAAGAAAGCTCGCATTTCAGTTGGGCACGAGGTAAAGCTCGCATTTCGGTTGCACGAGGCAAATTTTGCGTGTTACCCAGTCACGAAGAGCCTACATAAAGTGAAGTTTTTGTATGTTTACAAAGAGGAAGGGGAAAAGGAGCTGATATCTGGAAGATGATTCACATGGCTTCTAGGACAGCAACCTGATGTTTTGACCTCCTTTTAGACAATGACCATGATTATCCTCTCTCTCTCTCAGATGTTAATATTAAGAATCTAAGCCTTTCTTCCAGTTTTATCAGACCCTCTTACCACATTTTGCGTTGTAAGCAGATGCATTATTCTTCTATTGACCCAACATAAATAAAAATGTGAAGCGACCGGCCAGTATAGTTGGCCAGCCAAAACCTGGTGATATGATTTTATAGGGAGCTGAAGCTGAGCGTTGGTTGTCAATTTTATATGACTTTGCAGATGCAGACTACATTTTTGTAAAGGATTCTTCTATTTTTTATAGCATAAATTCAGAGGTTACTGTTTTGATAGCATTATCTTTTCTGTTTCTTTGATCACCAAAACTTGATGTCGGCTACACATGAATTGAACCGATGTGTTCTTCTAAGTCAACTGTTGTCACTGTTTGTTAGCAGATGTCTCCTTGTCTGAAGATTAAGTGCGTATAAGACCGAAAGGTCTTAATTTAATGGCAATTCAGTAAATTATATCTTGTTTCATTTCTCTTCTTCCGACTAATGGTGGCCGAGAACGAATCGTCTTTCAAGAACGAGTGATACTCGTCCTAAGAAAAGCACTCAGCACCAACACATTTGCTTCTCCCGTATTTCGTTCTACGGCTAAGGTCACTTTAGACAACAACTAACAATGGTCATTCCTTCATTTTGACAGAGTTAGTCTCAAATTGTCCATCACTGTTTTGTGAATAGTGAGACGCACACTCAGTTATGAGTGTCGAGACCCATGAAATGCATCAATAACTGCAACTAGCAGCAAATAATGTATTGTCTCCAGTGAGACAGAGGACAAATCTTAATGAGGAAAAACAGAGGTTGTTTGGAGGTCCTAAACTGTTTCTCTTCCATATGTCAAGCATTTTAATGCATTCCAAACTGTACCAAAACCAAGAAGATAGGTGGTCTTATGTCCTTTTCACTGCGTCACAAGCTCTCCTATCATTTCTGGTGCTAATGCAACATATACCTCTAGAAGGACTGTGTTCATCCTACATTGACAATTTACAGTTAAAGCTTCAACATCTCCAAAGTCTAAACTGTCTTCACAACATGGCTTTTTGCCGACAAGTGCAACAACTCTTAAAATTTTCGCTCTTCTTGTTAGGAAGTAGTGGCCCACTCGCCGTCCACATACTCTACTGTTGTCTAGTTCTTATGCAGACCATCATGTGTAAACAAAGCAAAAACAGAATAAATCCTAATTCTAAGGGCAAGAGATTACTGACTTCCCTCATGACTATCAACACTCCTGCCTGGGATTCTGTATCTGCTCTTTGTGGCTCACCGTAGCTCCCCGATACAGCAGACTGTTTTTCATTACCTAGTACTTCTGCAAAATGCTCGTAGTAGGCCTCCTCGTTAATGCTTCTCAAGATCTTCACTGGTTTTCCTTGCTTTTCGTCGATGATAATTTCTCCAATTTTTGATTCGTCTCCTTCTGCCAAGATGTTGAGAGGCTTGAACTCGAAAATCCTGTTTAAGTGAGAAATATTGCTGGCTAATATCACTGCTCCCAGAATTTCCCCCAAGAATAAATCCTGCATAGTGATATATTATTAAGTAGATTTTTCAGATGTGTCAATACTCAAAACAGAAAAAATGTGCAACCATTGCCATATCTCCTCAGAGTTTCTTCCCTAACTACTTGAATTAATGCAGACTACTACTCTATGATCAATCATCCTTGACAAAGTAAATTGCTTTAACTGTGGTATTACTCAGAGAGTAAATATTCACATATGCATGACCTTCAGCCAATTCATGGAGAGATGATCAAGCTCTCTTACCATGTGATGATATCTGTTATGTTTCTGCTGCAAGTTCCACAGAGTTGCAAGCAAATGATGGGCCAATGAAGCTTCAGGAGTCCTGTTCACAACTTGTAATTTGTTTAACATCATCGGGAAGGAACTGACCCTCCTTTGCATACTCAGTGGAATGAGTGTTATGTTAAGTCCCGAGGCGAAAACGGTCTTTGCAGCTACAGGATCAAGAAACATGTTGAATTCTGCGAATTTGTTACAAGGTACAGTAAAGAGATTTCCTCTTTCATTGCCATCGCCAACATGTCCCCCAACCACATATATATCCTGCAAAATACAATCCAGATAGTGGACAATTTTATCATAAAGGCATTTTTTCTCCAGGGAAGCAGATAAAATAGAATTGTCACAATAGTCATGATGAGATTTCAAACATGTGCAAGATAGCCTACAATAGATGCTCTCAGTTGCTCATATTCTCCTAATAAGAGAATCTGAAATTCAAGAGCGACCACTGGTCCTCACGGATCATTTATACTTAAACCCGTGACAACAAATTGTCATTGGATTTACCTGGATCACCGAGCTTGAGTTTTTCAAATGAATGATTGAGGCCAAGTTTGTTAAGGGTCCATTGCTCAATATGGTAATTTTGGCTGCTGGGTCTAGTGATTTGATAACAGATTTCCAGACATCAATTGCAAGAGGCTGCCTAAATTCAGGGCGATCAGTATTACGAGGAGCTCCAAACCTCATGGAATTTTCTGCCGTATATCTGACACAGAAGTTAAGAGACAGGATCAGTATATTCTGAAAGACTCAAATGCATTTGTTATTTTCCTCCCCTAAGTTATAGAAACGAATTTACTAGATATGCTAAGTAAGAAAGTGCCAAACGAATAGACAGCAAGACAGCCTATCATATGTGCAACCATTAAACTTTCTGATGTTTCTTATTGAGGGAGACAATATGCAAAATGGGGCAGAAGGATGATCAACTTTTGCAAAAGAGAGAAGTAACAATGAGAGGTGTGAAACCTTCTAGGACTACTAGGCAAATCACGAGACAATCCGTAGAGCGTGTCGGCATCAAAGAAGCCGCCACCACCATGAGGAATTGCCTTTCTGTACTTGCAGTCCCCTATAGCAGGAAAAGTTGGATCTGCCTGTTCATGTGCAAATGCATCTCCAAGACCAACTGGAATATCATCCCGACCCATCATGTGTAACACATCATAAACAATGTCAACTGTTGCAGCGGTAGCCCAGCCAGTTGAGCCTGCTATTATGCCCTATTTGTCCATAAGCACATCAGCAGCAGGGCTTAGAAATGGTTTGGGGAGCATATGAGCTACAGATCATAAAGTGTAAAAGGGCTCCAACAATTATCAATTGTTTTGTCAATGAGTGGTGCATGCTCTCAATTCCTACCTTAAGGTCGATAAGTTCCCTCGGTACTTTCAAAAGGTACAAAAGAGATAGAAAATCTCCAGCACTCATATCCATGTCGAAGACAACTGGTTTTCCGGTGGACTTCATATCACTGTCTGGCTTAAGCACAATTTCCTCGTAGTGAGGAAACTGTGTTGTAATGTTGAACCTTCCACTTTGTTCGGGATTGTTTAATACCTGAAACAGCATAAAAAATCTTGTTCATTGTGCTAACGTAAACAACATCAGCTTGAACAACGGACTATGCAGCTATCTATCTGCATGGCATTATTCTATCTGGTGTCGTCAAGCCACTCAAAATTCGTCTTCACAGACATAAAAGAAAGAAAGCCATCTTCATTTCAAATAGCGAAAACATAACATATTGTGCTCTGGACAAAAGATCTCACGATAGTTTACATTCAAGAAGCTTTCGTAGAACTCTTTGTTCAGTGAGCTTTTGCTGTCTCGACTTGGCTTAGCGTTCGTCGCGACAAGAACGCGCACTGCTTCTGGACCAGTTACCTCCTCTGTGTAACCATCCTACAATAAAGCTCAATCAACGATATCAGCATACCTCTAAACACATTATCTTGCTCTTCCCTATGTGGAGTAAATGAACATAGCGATTGCCTAATCATCCATTAATTGCACTAGTACATGAAATCACTCGTAACTCGTGAAACATTGATCCCCTGGAAGCGGAAGATGGCCTTTACGCATAGGGTTTGTAAGCACTTTCTTGAGCATGTAGCAGGCCTTTCTCACCTGAGTTTTGTGAATAAAATACTGACTTATCGCCAAGTAGAAACATTGATGCGCTAGGCACGGTTAATATTACCACAAAGTCATCTAATTCAAATGGTAAAGCAAAAGTAACTTATCGACTAATACTAACTTATCGGGGAAAAATGAAACTATTGATGCCTGTAGCGCATATACTATTACCACAGAGTGCTATAATTCTAATGGTATACGTAAAAGTAACTACCTGACATGTCCCTTTATGCTCTGCTTCGCAAAATGGATCCCTCATTCCCATCTGAACATGACCACTGTGCACTCCATTGTTCCCAAGTCCGAACTTTGGGAGGGGAAGCCTATCAAAGAAGGGATTGGAGCCATCTGAAACTCCATAAGGTTTATTCGAAGTAACAACCGTGATGTTCATGTACTCCATCTCAGCAAATACATTTTCTTCATCCGAGTTTTTCTGATTTCGCATATCAGATAAGGCCACTCCAACCATGAACGAGTCCCACATGTAATAGTTCTGGGAAGTGATCATTTCACGAATCACCAATCATGTCTAGGCAGCTACAGCACTATTCTCAGTAGTTCTGGAAAATAGAAATGTGTCAGGACGTACCTCATGAAAACCATCACTGAACCAAGTATCGCGAACCATTTTCAATGATTGGAAACAATATTGTGCCTCATACGTATCTCGACTCCTTTCGAATGCCTGGAAGAAGCTCTTATCAACAGGAATGGTTCTCGTTGCGTCAAGAGGAACGAGTGTGAGTGGAATTCCTGAATGAAGTACCTGGACTGCAAAACACTCTTAGGATAGACAAGACCTTGAATGCTTACAACCTTTTATGCTAATACAATGTCTCATTACTCACAAGCAAAGAGAGCATTCAGATTACGAGGTTACCTCATATGCAGCAAAAGGATCTCCAAAAAAGTTGAACTCTGCATACGGATTACTATCTAGAGGAAACAAGTTGCCAATGTTAGCACAGGCAGCTGGTTGAGAAGGGTCACTGCCTTTTGGGCAAGTGGACCTAATAGCACCACCCATGGCATATATGTGCTCGACATTTCTCTTCAGATGAGGATTGGCCATGAGAAAAAGCGCAAAATTGGTATGTGTTCCCATTAGAAATACCGTGATAGGACCTGAAGATATCGCATCTTTCATCACTTGCTGCACACTAGCTTGCTTGAGAGGAATATATTTCCTGTGGCCCTGTCAATGTCAAGTTGCAAGAGCTAGATCTAGAATAAAGTATTTAATTCAAAGGAAAAATGATACGTTGCAGTGGCAAACCAACCTCCATGCTCAAGAATAGAAGACGAAGGCAACAGCTATTCCAAATGGTATAAGTCCAAATTTATATGGCTTAGATTTTAGTCGCGATGTGAAACCTTTTCTGTCTACTAATAATGAGCAGAAAGCAAATTGTAGAAACTAATTAAATGCATTATGGCAAATGCGGCGGTTGAGGCGACAATGCACATTTCTATCCAGCACAATCTAGCTGGAAAAAATGAAGTTGTAAGAGACATACATCAAGCATTAGATCATAGTAAACACAGACAATCTGCATTAATGACAGTACATAAGGATGCGCGATATGATTGACCTCATTAACTTTGGCTACCTTCGGAAGGAACCCCTTTCTTAAGCCGTAGTTTGTGTTAATATCCAACCGTCCCCTTGGACCCAGCGGGATCGCCTGTCTATACCGGCACCCTCCCTCTGTTGACATTCCCTGAGAAAGAATGCTTTGATTAATAAATAGAAAATAGAAACTAAGAACTGAAATGAGCTTTCTATAAATAGACACCTGGTCAATAATAGGAAGATAACCGCCAACTTCTGGCATGATAAGCCCATTTAGCGAAATACCGCCTTCACCACCCACCCCAACTGGAATATCGTCGCGATTCATCATGAAAAGGATATCATATAAATGATTGACTGCATGCCCAGCATCACTCCATCCATTTGCATTAATAGTAATTGCCTGCAATTATCGGTTAGCATCATTTAGGCTTATATGAAAGTTTCTACTTTGGTTAAATTCAGAAGAGCTGCTCAAACTTCAAAGGAAAAGAAATGACCTGTAAGTCAAATTCACTCCTGTTCTGTTTCAACAAATAAAAGAGAGCGAAAACGTCATCGATGTCGAGATCAGTATCAACAAGAATCTGGCGAGGCCTAGCATCCAAGATGTTCATCATAAATCCGATCAGCACCATTATCCGAAGAATTCCAGTTGATGCCATGGTTCTGTGGTCCAATCACCAGATAGAAGGAAAATTTCATCCAATCACGAAAACCAAAATGTGACGGAGAAAATGCGAAGCATGTATTCAGGCACCGGTTGACCGAGGTACAGTTTTCAACACTCTTCTCATAGCTTGCCAGTGAATCATTGGTAGGATCAGATGTGAATTTAATGACTTTGTGCGTAATTAAACAGAAAAAAGAAGGAACTTTTCACTTCAAAGTGATTGATGCAATAATGACATGCACATCAGCTGCAAATTCTTGTCCATGCAAAAGCAAGACAATTTTTCTGCTATGGCCTACATCTTTCTGGCAAGTAAACAATCGGATATCATCTAGAGAAATTCTCCATAAGGAAACCATAAACAAAGCAACAAAAGAAAACCCAAAGACAGCTTTTTACCTGATAATACAGAGCTCCTACAGAATCCTTGTCTGTTGCAAAACTGTATTCAGACTCTCATGAACTTCCCCCCAAATGAAAAACGTTTCTTCCTTTCATCTTACCATGAAACCCATGGCAATATGAATCATCATCAAGTCACCGTCATAGCGTAAGCTCTCTTTAGTAGGGATGGAAAAAGCCAGGGAGGTGGTTTTTGTATGGTAGTGCTGGTCATGAGAAAATTTGTCAGCTCTGGAGGAGGAACAGGGGACAGGCTCCATGTGTCTCTGTCCGTGAGACGCATGGAAGCTAAGTAAATGGGACGACTATGGAAAATCAGGGAATGAGATGATGCTTACTTTTTGAAAGTCCAATGAATGAAGGGAGCACAAAAGGCAACGTGGGTCTGAGCCTATCTATTTGCCATAAAAGCTGGGTGTAGGAATGAATGAAGACCATTTGTCTCGCACTTTTATCTATACTTTTGGGTGATGATGTTGGCGTGTTGCGGTCAACTGGTGGAGACGACTCCTCTCCAGGCACAACGTGAATGCACTTTCATTTGTCACTAGTCGAGTCTTCCTAAAATTTCTTGTTGTCGTGTAGTCACTGAGACATGGGCCAGAGTACGCCTAACACCCTAAAAACCTTAAACTTTAAATAATGTCTCAATTTTGAACAAGAGAAAAAAAAAACTAATGTCTCGATTCCACCTTTATCTTGTTTAAAAACTATAACTTTAGGTGCAATTTCAATTCTAGCATAAATTTTTTTTTGATCTTATAATAAATCCCCAACTTTAGATTCAATACTAATTCTACCCTAATCTTTTTTTTTGTCTACAAAAAAGTTTGAGCTTTAGGTCTAATTTCAATTTTACTATAATTTTTTTTTGTCTTGTAAAAGATCGTCAACTTTTACTTGAGTCCTAAATCTGCTTCCATTATCCTCCTTCAAAATTGCCTTCAGTGATTTTGCGCTCAATCTTTGATCTCTCGCGCGTGGAAATGTTTCATCTCTCTCGTTGGAGAGCTCGAGCTCGGATGCCGGAATAGCTCGTGCTTGTGAGCTTTTCATTTCCCAGTTGTCAACCAGAAATTCTGGATGGAGGTTAATGGAGGCAGATTGTAAGTCAAGTGAAGTTTGTGATTTTCATGAGATTGTAAAAATTTTAATATAAAATTGGGATTGGACGGTAAAATGAGGACAAGATCTAAAGTCCGGGGTTTCCATAGGACAATAAAAAGTTTATGTTAGAATTGGACATGACCTAAAGTTAAGGTCTTATATGGGACAAAAAAAAAGTCTATGGTATAATTGGGACCAGGACTTAAAATTGGAGGTTTTACGAGACAAAAGGTAAAATTGGAATAAGAGCTAAAGTTTGAGGTTTTTTCAGGGTTACTAGTGGGGGAGAGCGAGAGTTTGTCGAGTTAAGTGGTGCAGTCAAATGTTCCAAGAATGGCACCTAGTCTTTCCTCACGTGGGAATTGCTTGATTTTGTTGTTTTGTCCTGTGCGCGCAGAGTTTGTGAGGTTAACAAGGTGTTGTGATTCATGATGTACATAGTAATTCGGCTAAAAAAACCTTTTTTCCCCAAAAAAAAAGAGAGAGGAGACGCTAAAAACACACATTGAATCCTTACTTTGCTGTGGAGCAAATCAAGGACATGCCCTCTTTGAGTGGTATTACTTTTTGATGTGGGGTCTTCAAGCCTCTGAGCAATTGGTCCAGCTTGAATTCCATCAGTGTGGAATTTTTTGGACCGATCGACGCCCTAATCAGTATGAGCTTAAGGATGAAATGAATAGGAGAGTAATGGCTAATGTGGGGCAAAACTTCTTATACCTCGAAATGGTCTTTTTTGGGCTGTGTAATTTACTTTGATAATATATGAGTTCCCCAATTTTTTCGAAATGTGGGATGGTGGGGGCGATCTCTCTAAGAGGTGGGGGTAACTGCAAAACTAGTGTTATCGAGTAGTCGACAAGCGCTGAACGAGAGAGAGCGATATCTTTTTTACTTTATGCCAAGATCAGCATTGTGCGGTAGCATACTATAGAGATATTATTCCATTTCTGCGCAATGTAAATTAGTCACCCAGGTCCTTGTTGTTTGAAGAAATCCTCCACTTCAATTGGTCTTTTCTTTTTTTTCACGAGAAGCAACGTGAGATAACAAATTCAGTCCCAATCAGCCATCTCTCCCAATTGAAACGGGATATTACTATTAGATGCCAATCAGGCTGCGCATAGTAAAATTTCTGTTCTGAAAAACTTTTGGAACAGAAAACACTTTTTTCTGTTTCTGTTTTCAACAACGTTTTTTGGAAAAAAAAACGCGTTTGGTAGCTGCATAAAGTTTTGTTCTCGAATAAAAAGGAACAGAAACGCATTTGGTAATTGCAAAAAAAAAATATTGTTCATAATTTAAAAATATTCTTTATAAATGATTTCGATTTCTCAAAAATTAATTTTTATTATTTTTAATTTTTTAATTTTTTTAATTTTTTTTATTGCTCTCTTTAATTATTTTTAAAAATATTTTATTTTTATTTGAAAAAAAAATATTTTATTTTTATTGATTCGAATTTTAATTTATTTTTTATTTTTATTTTTATTTTTATTTCTATTTTTATTTTATTTTATTTTGTCAATATTTTATTTTATTTTTTATTTTTTTTATTTTAATTCATTTTATTAAATATTTTTTTTGTATTATTCGATTTTTAATTAATTTTCTTTTATTTTTTGGAAAAAAATATTTTTTTTATTTTAAAATATTTTTATTCTTTAACCCTCTTTTTTTTTAATTACAAGAAAGTTTTTCCAATTGTTTCTAAAAAATATTTTCAAATGTGTTTTCCTAAAAAGTGTTTTCCGGAAACACAGAACTTAGTCCTTTTTTTTTGTTTCTTATTTTTGCTCAAAAAGTGTTTCTATTTGTTAAAATCGTTTCAGAACACTATGGAACACTTTTACCATACACATTCTATTCTCAAAGTGTTTTCGGAACACTTTTTACCATAAACGCATTTTTGTTCCCAAAGTGTTTTCCGGAACCTTTAGGAACGAAAGCAATTTTTTTCTGGCGCGTTACCATACACAGCCCTTAATGATCGCTGAATAAGGATATGAATGACCGAGAATTTTGATAAGCAATTTCTGTCTCATACATGGCATTAAATGAATCTGTCTCATGTCTATTATGACGTACAATGCAATTTCGAAGAGTCATATTGTATTTCAATTCCAGATAAAATAGGAGTGATTCAAAAGTGCTTGGTTCTCTCATCTCTCTCAACTTTGGTTCAGCCACATTGCGACAGGTGATTTAGTCACCAACCCGATGACAAGTTGCTTTCATCGATCCTCGTCCCAAGTCAATCTGCCATAAAGGTCTCTAATTCCTACTATCGTCCACGACCGACTATTGGCATCAAAGGCACTGTCAGACTCCACTGTCCGATTGTGCAACGCTACTAAAGACCACAACTGGTCAATAGCTCCGTCGCGACCCAGGGAGAGTGTGGGGCTTTCTTTCTAACTTCCCCCATTTGGGTGGGCAACAAGAGTTGGGAATCGCCTGAACTGGACCTGAACCGGCTAATTTTTGAATGGTTCCAAGTTTCGGGTGTGGGAACCGCCCAACCGGACAAGATTTTTATGTTATAAATTCCAAACCTTGGTTCAGCAATTGGCACCACATAATCACTCATCTCGCTCTCTTTCACGATCCTCTCACTCTCTTGCCTCTTCATCACCGTCACCTCTCACCTTCGATCTCAAGCCTCATCTCTGGTTCTCCCTTGTAGTCGGTGCATCAGCTTCCTATGCTCTCTCTCACATGATTGTGCGACTCAACTCATGACTTTCTCTCTCATTTCTATTCTACACCCTAGTTTCTCTGAAACCCTTTCGCTCTCAGTCTCATCGCGAAGCCTCTTTCTTGCACCCCGAGCTCTCTCTCTCTCTCTTGCGCGCGCGCGCGCACGCAATGCTGTGGCTCGCAGTTGCATCCTTAGCTAGATAAGGATCACAAACTCCACAGCTTCAGTGCCGCAGGTGCGTGTTTGTTGTTTTGATCGCTCCTATGTTCTCCGATTCCGTGCATTTGTGGCGTGCCCTTGGTCACTTGAACCCCTTTCTCTAATTTTTGTGGCATATGTTCTTCATATTTATTTTCCCGTACTAATGAATTTTTTAGATGGAAAAATTGTAAGGGGGGACTTCGATCAAATAAGGGGCAAAAAAATTGATATTTCAGTGTGTTGTTCTGTTATCAATTCACAGGTGCCAATTGATGTATGGTTGCTCGATTTAGGTAATCTATTAACATGTCCAATGGAAGTGGAGAAATCCGATGATGCCATCACACTCCAATATCTTGTCGTTTTTGGACATGCATAAGCGCTGCTTCATAGGCGCGCTTTTCAGGCGGGAAGTAGAAGGGAGGGGGGGGGGGGGGGGGGGGGGGGAAGAAAGGGGGGAAAGGAAAAAGGGGGGAAGAGGAAAGGAGGAGAGTAGGAGGGGGAGAGAAGGGGGAAAGAAGGGGAAACGAGAAAAGGGGGGGGAGGGAAAAGGGGGAGCAGAGG